>CM056502.1:46170681-46452364 GCA_029783415.1 Anisodus acutangulus
AAACCTACATAAACTAAAGTTGTATCCAACAAAAAAAAATAAACATAGTTTTTGTTTTTTATAAAAAATAAATAAATTAGTATTTATAATTATAATTTTATCCAACTTACGGTACACTACTAAGAGTAAAAAGGTGAACGACATTTCTCTAACACTCCGTTTGGATGGTTGTTTTCCGTGGTTCATTAATGTACAGTATGATATGATATAGTATGGTGTTGTATTGTATTGTGATGTATTAATGAACACAGTGTTTGGATAGACGGTATCGTTTGTTTTGGTTTAATAATATTTTTATTGTTTGATTTGACTGCAAGGTACTATATAATAACATGTATGTTTACTAAAATACCCTTAACCCTTAATTACATATTAATAATATTAAGGTAAGGATAAAATGAAAACTTTAAAAAATAAGTAGGTGATGGGTGGGGGTGGTGGAGGAGTGGGTTAGTGGGGGGATGGGTAGTGGTGAGGGGGTCGTGTATGGTGTAGGGTGGGGGCAGTGTGGCGGGTGGGGGTGAGGGGTCGTGGGTGGTGGTGAATGGTAGTGTGGGGGTGGGTGAGTTTGGGTGTGATGGAGGGGATGGATGGTTGTTGTTGTGGGGGTGGGGGTTGGTGAGGGTGGGTGGTGGTGAGGGAGTGGGTGTGTGGTGGGTGGGTTGGGGGTCATGAGTGGTAGTGTGGGGGTGGGTGGTAGAGAGTATGGGTTTGGGTGTGATGGAGGGGGTGGGTGGTTGTGGTAGAGTGGGGGTGGGGGGTGGGTGGGTGGTAGAGGGTGGGGTTGGTGGGTATGATGGAGGGTGGGTGGTTGTGGTGGTGGGTTGGATGTTGGTGAGTGAGGGTGGGTGGCGGGAGGGGTGGGGGGTTGGGTGTGATAGAGGTGGGGTGGAGAATAATGGAAAAATAAAATACATAATCACCCAAAAATCACCAAATATGTGATTATAAAAATTGAGCTTTTCCATAATTATTTAACCACGAAATTACAACGAATTTACAACACTATATAACATAATTTTAAGAACAACGAAAACAAACGTGGTTTCTTAGAAAACAATACAATAATGATCCATGAAAAACAACCATCTAAACAGGGGGTAAAGATCTTCGTGCTTTAATATAATTTATATCACTTTTGGTGCAAGGAACAGAAAAGGATAAACATCATACTGATATTTTTGAGCGAATTAGTGACAACAATATGTTAACCTTGCCTCTTTTCAAGGATGTTCTCCACAAAACCAACGATTATGCTAAAAGCAAAACCCACAAGAGTGACTCTTCTAAGAAATTTTTTAAGATTTTTTTATGGACAGGATATATGACTTTCCCAAAATAAAATAAAATAAGGGAAACTTGTTGGAAATTTGTCTTTGGTGGGAGTTGCGTCCATCCATATTTAATGACATAAATACTAGGGTTCCGCTTATTGGAGGCTTTGTCTCTTCACACGTGCATAATCTACTAAGTGAATAGATGACCGTAGGGCCAAGGATCGTCAAATTTCGTTAAGAAATGAAAGAGATATTGGTCCACGAAATAAGGTGTTTGAAGCATGAAAATATGGTGTGGGACAAATCTACCACATCAGTGGGAAAATGAAGAATTGTTCTTTTTATAAGCCTAAAAAATGGATGATAAGGGTTTGGGACCCCAAGTGGTAACCAATGAGTTTGAAGGAAAAGGAACTACCTCTTGGGCTGATTTTGAAACATTGAATCTCCATTACAAGACACTTGAATTCGGCCATTACTTGACTGAATATAACTCCTCACTAAGTGCCATTACTTGGCTTCGGCCATTACTTGACTGAATATAACTCCTCACTAAGTGTCATTAGTTGGCTAGTTGAGAGGCCATCATTCTAAACACTATATATTGAGACCTTACTTTGTTTATCCTTTCGAATACTTGTAATATTTATTTACTTTCCGTACTGCTTTGATTCCAACAATTATATCCAACAAAACTCAAGTAAGTGGTGATAATAATATGATAGAATTTACCACTCATAATAATATAACCGGGAATATGTTGGAGTGGACCATCGTTTATGCCCTACACAGTGAATAATCAGTGACAAATCGTTTATAAATTCAAGATAAATAAGAATGGGAATGATATTGAGGGGTGTGTGTGTATATATATATATGGGAATGATATTGAGGGGTGTGTATATATATATATATTATCTTATCAGTGTTGGCGAAGGTGCAGGCTGACGTCCAAGCAAATTCCTAGCTACTGTAGCCAATTGCCTAAAAGCACATCTAATATCAGCTTACTGTAATAATAGTATCAATAATCAAATTAAAGAATAACCTAACAATTTTTTGCGAAATGCATTGGAAAGTCATATTTGTCGAAGCAAAGGCTTGTTGGAAATTTGCTTTTGGTGAAAGTTGCGTTCCTTAAACACTATGGTTCTGCATGTTGGAGACTTTGATTCTTCACACGTGCATAATCTACTAAGTAAGTAGATGACCGTAGGGCCAAAGATCGTCAAATTTCATTGAGAAATGAAAGAGATATTGGTCCACAAAGTGAGATGTTTGAAGCATGAAAATGTGGTATAGACCAATCCTCCCTCATCGGTGGGGAAGGAAGATTTGTTTAGTTTATAAGTCTCAAAATTGGCTTGGGGTTTGGGACCCCAAGGGGTAACCCATGTGTTTGAAGGAGGGAAGACCTAGATGTGCTTTGGTTCAAGGCTAAGCCCACACGCACACCGCCGCCCACCCGTCCGGTCCAGTTTCAAGGCTAGACCCAAATTGCTTCATATTTACAGTTTGGTCCTGAAGTTTCAGATAAGATGCAATTGGACAGAGAACTTGTGCTTTTGTTGTTGGTTTTGGAACGTTAACCTCCATTATTATGCACATCAATTCAGTCATTATTTGGCTGAATAACTCTCACTAATGGTCTAATCCGTTGCACATTAATTGAGTCATTCATTTGGCTGAATTACTACCTCTAATTGCCATTACTAACTCTCACTAATGGTCTAATACAGTTTATTGAAATTTGCAGTTTGTTGTAATTTCATTTTCTTGTAATACTTAGCAGTTACTTATTTTTGTTTTCTGCACCATTGTAATCAACAAGACTATGATGCAGAGGCTGCCAAAAACAAAATATCATTTAAAATCAACATGTGTTTACTCGTACAGATTTTGTAGGAGCAGACACAAAACTTGGAACCCTATTCATAGTAAGTATTCTTCCATTAAAAATATGTTTTGCAAAAAGAGCGAAAAAGAGGAACTTTACAATTGGATTTCACGGAAGAGACAAATAGAGCCCTAGCTGATTGATATAAAAGTGGTAATCTAAGTTGAATTTAAGTTCCTAAATATTTGGACTTTTTACATAGATCAAATAAGGAAGAATATAATAAACAAAATCTTATTCCCTCCATCCCAAAATACTTGTCATGTTTTTATTTTTAAAAGTCAATTTAATTAAATTTCAAAGTTAAATTAGATAATATTAAGTTAATATTTTAAAATTAAAATTTAGATACTCAAAAACTAAATGAAAAGTATTATAAGTTACAATTCTTCTTATATTAATTTAATAAAAATTATAGTCCAAAATATTGGTCAAAATTGATATTATTTGACTTTTGAACAACCTAATGTGACAAATATTTTGAGATAGAGGGATTAGTAAACACTAAACAGTGTAAGAACAAAGAAAGGATTCCTAGTTTGCCAAAAATAACGGCAGTTTTAGTTTGTCAAAAAATAAGAGCAGTTCTTTATTTTTCCATAAATATATATTATTTACTTTCAGAAAAATAAAATAGGTGAAATATTATTAAGATAATTAAATAATATTTGAGAAAAATAGTAGATGATAATTTTATCTATTATAAAGTCTATTAATTAAGGAAAAAAAGTTCAATCAATATTTTAAGACCATTTGTGCCTTTAATATATAAATAATTATAATAATAATTTTTAATCTTAAATATATAGTATAAAGTTTTAACCGAATGGGATTCGAAACCCTTAGCCCGCCTCTGATTATGTCTACGAATAAAATGGAGAGGAAGGACTTCTTTCCTGTGCATTACGACTCAAATTTGTGATATCTTGGGTGCACACACCTACTCTTTCCATTATACAATGAAAAGTAAAAATAATTAAAATGAAAAATTATTAAAGAATAAATTTTGAGTAATTTAATTTAAAAAACTTGCTCACGGGGAAAGAATCACCTAATACAATATAAATAGACCAATTACTTGTTCTACTTCCACAGATGTGAGACTTCTAACAGGAATCAACATTAACAATGGAAAAGCTTGTGAGTCAAATCAATTACTACATCTTTGACTTGTCGTGGGTAGAGACTAGCTAAACTTCCATCGGAGCTTACTGTTTAGTAGCCCATTTAAAACGTGTATGATTATAAGTGGGTAAAAAGGATAATCGGATATATTAAACTTCGGCGATGCACGGAGTTCGGAAAAGGGCCTGATCATAATGATCTATTGTAAGCAGTCTTATCTCACATTTTTACAAGAGGTTGTTTTCACGATTTGAATCCATGACCTCCTGA
Organism: Anisodus acutangulus; assembly: GCA_029783415.1. Lineage (NCBI taxonomy): Eukaryota > Viridiplantae > Streptophyta > Magnoliopsida > Solanales > Solanaceae > Anisodus > Anisodus acutangulus. The sequence goes on from CM056502.1 coordinate 46,175,251, forward strand.
TCACGTGATAACAACTTTAACGATTACTCCAAATTTCTTCAATGATTATAAGTGGGTACTGTTGGAAATTTGCCTTTGGCGGGAGTTGTGACCGACCAACTTTAACGGCTTAAACACTAGTGTTACGTATGTTGGAGAATTCGGTTCTTCACACATGCATGATCTACTAAGTACGTAGATAACCGTAGGGCCAAGAATCGTCAAATTTCATTGAGAAATAAAAGAGATGTTGGTCCACGAAGTGAGGTGTTTGAAGCATGGAAAGTGTGGTGTTGTGTTCAATTCTCCCTCATCGGTAGAGGAAGAAAGAATTGGTGTGTATATAAGACTCGAAATTGGTTTGGGGTTTGAGACCCCAAGGGGTATCCCATGTATTTAAAGGAGGGAGGACCTAGATGTGCTTCGGTTCGAGGAAAGACCACACGCGCGCCGCCGCCGCCCGTCCGTCCGGTCCGGTTCCGGTTTCGATTCCGATTTCGGGTTCTCGGGTTTCGGGTTCCGGGTTCCGGGTTCACGGGTTCACGGGTTCACGGGCTGTGGGCTGTGGGCCAGAATTCTTTCAGATGTACAGTTCGATCCCTGAAGTTTCAAGATGTACAGTTTGGTCCTCCTATAATAGCCAAATCTGTTGGTCTTTCACCATTTATTTTGGTGGCTTTACTACCTCCATAATGACCATTATTTGGCCAATAATGGTTGTTATGGGGGCAGTTAAACAACCATCCCTCACCTATATAAACCCCCTTACACCATTGTTGAGGTACAGAAAAATACACTTGATATACACGAAAATATACAACCAGAAAATCAGTTCTTCCTATAACTTCCAAGCATCATTTCATTATTCAATATTCTTCACGGTAGCTCTTGAGTTTCCTTTGCTCAATTGTTCCATTGCTGTTTTATCTTGGGAGACGAATTGTCCGGGACGTAAAAATGATACATACGGGGCAATATTATCTTAAGGACAGAGTGCCACACTCGACTCAGCAAAAATCAAAACAGTTTCCGGTCTTCTTGTTCAACAAATATTATAATTTCAATTTTGTTGTTATATTGTAATTTTCAATTTTCTAGTTGAATTGTAATTTCAATTCTTACGTAAACAGTTACTTGTAATTTTCGTTTCTTGCAAATTTTTGTAACCCAAAAGGTACTCCGTACTTATTATGTCAAAATGGCCATTAACACTTGTGTACCTGATGATGCGACCACTCAAACAATAACGCAACGTCACTCTCATTTTCGAGTACATTTTAGGCAGAGAAAAGGAGATGCCCATTCTGGAACATCTCAGATTCGCCTAATTCGTGATGGGACTGGATGACTCATATGTTACAAATGTTTTTAAAGGTAAACTTCGAAGATAAAAAAATGCTTCCAGCTTATTGAAAATAGTTGAAAGTTGTTTTTTTCTTATTTCGATTGTCTTTAATATTAATTTTTAAGTTAAAAATGCTCCTTATTCTACTTATTGGACCTCAATCATTATTTTACAATTAAAATTATCCTTCCTTTTAAGGAAATCATAAAATAATATCTTTTCCTCTGTTATGTGCGGGAGGCGTTGCTTTCTTGGCTGCTAGCTAAACGGGGTGGGAATTTCCGCCAATCACTGTAACAGTGCCAAAATGCCCTATTCCTTGAGTCACTGGAACGACCATCTCAAGGCACATCACGACCTACAGGCAACACCGACGAGACCTGGGAAAGCATCGTTTGTGAATGTAGGTTGTGTCGAGGATATACTGTGGCTAGTAAGTCATTTCGTTTGCATTTTATTCAACGATTTTAGTTAAATAGGCGATGTTGATTTATTAGTCCACACAAATATTAAATCCAACCAATAAATAACTCAGACCTATCTGTTTGGAATTTGTTTGGAGATGAGTTCGACCGGAAGAAGCATATTTGAACCTAGATCTATTATAGCTTGTTTGGATTTTGAACCAATATCACATCCTGAAATGAAAAAAAACGTTATTGCATTAACGTAAATTCGTTCAATCACAAAATAAATAACGAACAAACTGAATATGAACAAATGATTTTTAGTTATTTTGGCTTAACCTGGATAGGTCGAATTATTTATGATTGTGAATTTGTGATCACGTGGACCATTAAATTAACTCAAAAATTGATATTAAGGACAATTAGGATCCTGTAGGTGAAAGGAAAGATACTTTAATGTCAAAATTAACCTTAATACAATTAAGGTCAAATAGATAAACTGAGGATAAATTTAAATTACTTTTAATACATTAGGATATTTTTTACCATTGATTACAATAATACTATAATAGGTAATCTTAATAGAAAATTTAATGTGATAATCTAAAAAAGCATGTTCCAAATTTAAATTAGGTCGATGATGCGAACTTTTTCGTCAACTTCTGACACCATATCATTCATAAGCTTCAGCACCAAACGTATATGTGGACGGCAAACGAGATCGGTGGATCTTTCTCGGTTAATTAGGGCTGGCAATGGATCGGAGGTGGATCGGGTGGAGCTCAATCCGCCTCCATCCGCCAACGATCCATCCACCACCCGACCCATCCATCACCCTATTTTTTTTAATCCACATCCAATCCACCCATCATCCACGGGTGAATCGGGTGGAGCGGGTGCTTCGCGGTTGTAAAATTCTGCAACCTAACTTATATGAATTAAAACAAGCACCAAGACAATGGAATGCAAAATTAAAGAAAGCACTGATGCAACTCAAGTTCACTTAAAGTCAGTTTGATCACTCCGTATTCACTAGAAAGACATAAAATTGAATTGTAATGGTACTAGTATATATGGATGATATGTTAGTGACTGATGATAGTCTAAAGATAGTTTAAGAAACAAAAGTAGAAGTGCAACAAGTCTTCAAATGAAAGACTTGGGAGAACTAAAATACTTTCTTGGAATAGAATTTGCAAGATCCAAGAAAGGTATATTTATGCATCAAAGAGAGAATTCAGTTGAACTGATTGCGTAACTTGGACTATCGAGGCCCAAACTAGCGTACACTCCTATTGATACTAACATAAAGTTGACAACTAAGGAGTATGATGAACATATAAATCAGAAAAATGCAGAATATCAATTACTAGCTTATGTCAAGAAAAGTGCAAAAGATCCATTACTAGATGATGTGTGTTCATATCATAAGCTCGTAGGGAAGTTGTTGTATTTGACTGTCACAGGATCTGATATAGCTTTCAATATTCAGACACTAAGCCAATACTTACAACAACCTAAAAGGTCACATATGGAAGTTGCATTGAGGATAGTGAGGTATATCAAATTTCAACCTGGTCAAGGTGTCTCTTGAAAGTCAAAGAAGCAGACTACTATATCTAGAAGTTCTGCAGAAGCAGAATATAGAGCAACTACAGTTTCTGAGGTCACTTGGTTACTAGGATTACTAAAGGAGTTGGATATGAAGATTACTCTACTTGTGAACATTTATAGTGACAACAAATTAGCTATTCAAATAGCTGCTAATACAATGTATCATGAAAAGACTACACATATTAAAATAGATTATCATTTCATAAGGGGGGAAAATTCAGCAAGGACAAGTTCAACCTAGACACAATAAGCGCATCAGAAGAACATTTCATCAGAAGCATCAGTAAGACACAATAAGCAGACTGTAAGAAATAGCAGCTGAAAGCCTGAAACTCTATTAATAAATAGCAGAAACTCTGAAACAGTGAAACACTATTGATAAAACCAGCTTAAATTACATTTCACTTCTAATATCAGACATTATTTCTGAGAAATAGCAGCTGAAACTCTGATAAAACCAGCTTATAGCAGTAGCAGTCCAGTTATACACTTATTGAGAAATAGCAGAAATTCTGAAACAGTGAAACACTATTGATAAAATCAGCTTAAATTACATTTCACTTCTAATAGCAGACATTATTTCTGAGAAATAGAAAATTTGAAACTACGATAAACCAGCTTATAGCAAGATGAGCATTTGAAACTCGATAAAACCACTTAAAACCAAATGAAATTTTGAAATAAAACCAGCTAAACTCAAATAAAACCAAATTGAAACTCGATAAAACCAAAAACTACAAACTACGATAAAACCGACTTAAAACCAGCTGAAATTTTGAAATAAAACCACTAAACTCAAATAAAACCAACTGAAACTCTGATAAAACCAAAAACTCTAAAACTCTGATAAAATCAGCTTAAAACAAGCTGAAATTTTGAAATAAAACCAGCTAAACTCTGAAATAAAACCAACTGAAACTCTGATAAAACCAAAAACTCTAAAACTACGATAAAATCGACTTAAAACCAATCGAAATTCTAAATAAAACCACTAAACTCAAATAAAACCAAATTTGAAACTCAAATAAAACCAACTTATGTTCCGTCTTCATATCACATCATTGAAGATCCATTCATTTTCTAAATCACATATACATGTCCTCTCCATCCTGTCGTTAATGAAATAAAAGCATATAAAAAACAAAACATTATTAAAACAAACATTATCGTAAGAAATAAATGTGATTAGTTTACCGAGTTAACATCAATGAATTCACTTGTAGTTGTAGAGCTTCCATCACCTCCCACATCGGCATCATCCAAAATAGTTGCACATGTGTGTGCATTATCAAAAGAAGATTCTAAAAAAAATCCACCCGAACTCATAAATTATCATCATATCAATTTTAAAAAAAAGGTTCAAGTGAGTGTAAATAAAAAATATATATTACCTGAATACTCTCCAAGGATCCAATTTTGCATGCACATAAGTGCTTCCACTGTATCGGCATGAAGGCTCGAACGATGGGGACTAACCACCCTACCGCCCATACTAAAAGCACTCTCAGAAGCTACTGTTGATGCAGGTATTGCTAATATATCTTTAGCAATTTTTCTCAAAGTTGGATACTTCAAGTCAGTCTTCCAAAAATTAAGGACATCAAACTCACTACTCTCTGGTAATGCATCCTCTTCAAGGTAGTGGTCTAACTCACACCGCACATTGCCTTTTCTTTTCTTAGTCTTTTTCATCAAAGTCCATTTATCATAAGCATTGCAATCACTAGGTCGCTTCCCAAGAAGTACATTATATCTACAAGTAGGAGACCGTAACATCCTCTATTTGGATTTCTCATGGTACTCATGCAACAAATCATACAACAAACTCTTTATCCTAGATACCTCAACATAAGCTTTATCACCAAATATTTCATTAAAATAAAACTCCACACATTCCAACTTATTTCTAGGGTCTAAAATTGCAAAGAACTGACAAGATTCCATTAATATTAGACCAATACTTGTCAAATTTTCAACCATTTTTGAGCCATATCTTTAACAACCTGCTCATTACTATTTCTCCACAAGCGCAAAGCTAATTTAATCTCACATACTTGACGAAAGAACAAGTTGGCAGTGGGATATTTTCTGCCAGAGAACAATTGAGTCACTATGTGAAATCTTTTCAATTTATCACATATAATTTCAGCCAACTCCCAATCACGTTGAGTAGGAACCACAAATTTAAACTTCGGATTTTGAGTTTTCAAGTTAGCAAAAACATTCTTATATGGTAGAGCACTTTCAAGCATTAAAAAAGTCGAGTTCCATCTTGTTTTACAATCAAGAGACAACTTTCTAGAACAATCAACTTTCGAACATCTCGCCTTGTCCTCAAACTTTTGAAGTCTTTTTTGTGTTGAACCCCAAAAAACAACACAATTACGTATTCTTTCTATTCCAGATCCAATCACCTCCAAACCATCCTGGACAATCAAATTTAATATATGTGCACTACAACGCACATGCAAAAATTGACCAGAACACAAAAGACTATCCGAATCAAACTTTTCTTGTAATAGATCAACCATGGCATCATTTGTGGAACAATTATCAAGAACCACATAACATATTTCCTCAGCTATATTGTATACATTCAACGTATCCACCAGAACTTGAGCAAGTATATTGGCAGTGTGTGGACAAGGAACGTAAACAAACCTATTTTGAAAATAATATATCAATTTGGTGGAAAACAATATGCATAAAATTAAACAAGCATATATACATCCACTAATCAGTAAATAATAAATAACAAGAAGCTTCAAATTTTAAGTACCTCAAGGTTTTGTTCATAAAATCCATTGATCATCAATGAAATGTGATGTGGCGGCCATATAACCTTTCTTTTGGTGTGAAGCAGTCCACATATCGCTTGTAATAGCTACTCTTCCCACATGACCATCAAACAACTTCTTAAGATTTGCTTTCTCAATCACAAACATCTTCATAATATCACTTTTTAAAGTGTTGCGACTTATTATCTTGAAGTTAGGATTCAAGCAATTAACAAATCTCTTAAACCCAATATGTTCTACAATTGACAATGGGTACTCATGGAGAACAACCATGTGAGCCAACTCTTTTCTTGCTTCTTCTTGACTAAAGACATGGTTTTCTAGACTTAAGCTTGAATCTTGTCTATGATTAACCGACAACAATTTTTGACGTATATCACCCTTAATGTGTTTTTAGTGCATCTACGATCAAGATGGTCTTTCAAATGAGAAGTCCCATTCTTACTATTGCCAAAAATAATAACTTACAAAGTGCAAACATCTAGCTTTTTGTTCACCATTGATTACGGTCTTCTCAAGTGATTCCACACTTCGATTTAAGTCTCCTTGGTTGACGTAGAAGTTGACGGTCCCATTTCTTCTTCTCCCTCTCCTTGTTGAGGTTGAGTAGTTAGCGAGAAGGCATTGGGACTGAGATTTCGTGAGACAACGGAGAAGGGGATAATGAGAGCAGGACTTGGAGCCAGCACTACTATCTCCCCAGTGTCCATCACTGCCATACATTAACATTACAAAAATAATTAGAAAACCTCTTCTACAGACAACACAACCTGAATGTTGGTAATTTCTACAGGCAAATCTGAGAACAACACAACCTGAATGTTGGTAATTTGACAGACAAATACAGAACAACACAACTGAATGTTGGTAATTTCTACAGAGAAATAACGAAACTAATTGTCAAAAGGAATAAAAGATTTATCGCAGAGAGAAATAACAGCGTAGCGTAGCGCCTTAGTCTTAACTACAGAGAAATAACAAATTTACAAATTGTATGAATGTCTTGAAAATGCACAAAAACACCTCCAAAATGCACAAAAAGTAAAACACCTCCAAAATGCACAAAAAGAAAACACCTCCAAAATGCACAAAACACCTCCAACAACCAACATGCACAAAAACACCTCCAACATGCAAAAAAATAACTTAAAATCTTGAATTTTAGTACTATTACCTCAACAATATTGGGTGAAGAGTGAAGTGTGAAGACGAGCGAGGATTTTACCTTGTGTGGTGGCGATTTGCCGCATTAAATGTTCGGGAGGACTTGTCATTTCGGTCAAGAACGGTGATGAGAGGTCTTAGTGAAGACCGGTTGATGAAAGTAGTGGTTCTTTCAGTTCAATGGCGGCCGGGCCGAGGTGAAGAGATGAGGATTTTCTGGTTTAGGTCGCCTTTAGGACTTAGGAGTTGTGTGTGTGTGATTTTGTGTTATTGTGATTTGTGTGTGTATAGTGAAGACGTGAAGACTGAAGACTGAAGAAGTGAAGATGAAGAATGAAAATAGGGTTTTATCTTTTCAGGTATAGTGAAGATTTAAATTGGGCTTTGATATTTTGGGCTTTACAACAATTTAATATAAGAGAGGGTGGGCCGCGGGTGTGGATCGACCCTCACCGGAATTTCTTTGGACTATTAAAGTATAACGGGTGGGTGGGTGGGTTCGGGTGGTGGGTCGGGTTATGGGTTGGATGTATGTCCACCCGAATCCGACCCGATCCATCACCCGATCCATCCGTCACCCGATTAAAATCCATGTTTTGTCGGGTTTTCGTCCGTATAATCGAGTCGGGTGGATGGATATCCATCGGGTTAGGGTGAAATTGCCAGCCCTACGGTTAATTGCATCATCCATGGATCCATTATACAAATTGAAAAATAATAATTTGCTAAAACCGATAGAAATAAAAAAATCAAAAGATATAGTAGCTCTTAATATATTTTTTTAAACCAAAACCAGACTTGGTAATTTTAAATTAAACTGATAGTATACAAAAAAATTGTTATGGCATTCATATGACTTAATTCCTTATACAAATGTTCAGGTTATGTAATGTTTTCATGTATAAATTTTTATATTATTCCACTAAATTACGATATATATTTTCTTCGTCTCAATTTATATGACATAATTCGAACATACAATTTTTAAGCTTTTTAAAAAATAAAATACACATTTTAAAACTATATAAAAATATTATAAATCCATAATAACTAATAATTTTAAAAATATATAAATTAATTTTGGTCAAATTTTTTTAATTATTAATTTAAAAAGCAAAAAAATCATAGAAATTATAAAAGAAAAAGTAATAACTACAATAAATCTTCGTAGCACTTTAACATATGATGCTAAAATGTGGAGTTAGGAGTACCTAATTTATGTCATCCGGTGAGGGCAATTCGCAGTAATGACCTTAGTTTGGGATGGTTTTTAATTTTTACCCCTTAAATTGAAAATTTTTAATTTTTATATCATCTAAAAATTTTGAATTCTGGGTTTGAATTCTTACTTAGTAAAAAATTAAAAAGAAAATTTACAAGACATAATTTTGATTTGCAAGACAAAGTTTGACTTAAAATAACAAATTCTACCTTAAGGCAGACATAGTTTGCACTCTTGCACGCAAACTCTCTCTTAAGGCAGAGTTTGTCTTGCGAGTTCAAACTTTACAAAAAAAAAATTAATTGAGCGAGGGTTCAAAATCGGAATCTTAAAATATTTTTAAATGAAAGATAAAAATTAAAAATTTAAAGGAAATAAAGACCAATTGAAAACGTTACCTTATCAATCCTAAGCTTCAGCACCAAAATCGGTGGATCTTTATCGGGCCGCAATTCCGCATTATACAAATAATGCAGCCCTCGTGTATTATAAATTCACTAGCCATCTGTCCCATTTCGTTCCCCATTAAGGCCACATACATATTTTGAGAATTATTGTTTTTTCTTCTCCTATTCCTTCCCTTCGACGCCACTTTATTATTACAATCAATAATCATATCTTTAAATATCAAAAAGTAATTAAATCAATTAAATGAAGTCTTCCAAATTAATCTCACTGCAAATGTAAAATCCACATTTGGATCCATAATCCACAATTGCATTTAGGGCAGTTCCTTTGATATATTTTGAAAAAAATAAATAAAAGGAGATCAACAATGGCTACCGTTTCAACAGCTCGAAGCTCCGCTTACCTCACAGCTCTTACACAAGACATTGAAAAGAAGCTTCAACGTGTACGTATATGCTTCGAATTTATGTGTGTTAATTTTTTCGTTTGTTGAATTTTATGCATTAGTTTTTCGAATATTTGTTCAGGCATTGACTTCGCCGTCGCAGAGACGTAACTTGTTGCAAGAGCTATTCGCCGATATAGCTTTGGAAGTAGATGATCGAGCAAAAGGTAACTTAAATGTTGTTACTATTTTTTCTCTCTTTTTGATGGCTTAGGTATGGTGCTTTTGTTAAGCACATTATGGACATTATTTGCGTGATGTGGAAAATAAAGGTGGAAGATCTAGCTCTAAGGTCTGTTGGGCTTTAAGCACAAAGCACAAATAAAGCGTGGACTTTAATGAAAAAGGCGCAAATGCAGAAAACATACAAATATATATGTTTAGTCCAAGACTAATAACTATAAGCATGAATAACAAATTTATGGACAAAAAAATTGAAAGAAAATTACGCTTAAGTGAAATATCAATATCAATTGTTTTGTGTCGCCTCTTTATGAAACGCTCATTGGCAAGGAAAAATATGTCTTAAGAGGCCTTGATGATAGTACTAAAGTGCACATTAAGCGAGGCGAAGCGCTCAACATGTTTTGAGCCTCGCTTCGGGCCTTAATCACGCTTTAAGCACACCTTTGACATCACTGATAATAAGTCAATTTATTGATTGTAAAAGTGAAAAAGGCATATGGTAAATTTAGTAAGTTTTTCCACTCGCATTTTGTGTGAATATTTATGCCTTGAAAAGCTGTTGAGGGGTAGCAAAAATGTCATGCTATGATAAGTGAGCCACACTACAAACAAAATAAAGTCTGAAAGTTGCCTGGTTGATCAAAAGGAGATGTCAAAATTAGTTGATTAATATGTATTTACTACTGAAGCTAAATGATCCAAGTGCCTCTTTTGGAGAAGAGGAGAGGGGTCATCTGGAGGTTTTATTGGGTAAAGTTGGGCAAAATTTGGTTATAAATACCCTGTGTGTTTTGAGATTAACTTGACAGTGACTTTCCATTTTGTTTGGTAAGTGTGAAGCTGGCCAGTTAGATGATAATGTTACCAATTTTACCTGTAGCACTTTCATCTTCTCATAGAACCTTTCGAATATAAGATTGGAGCTCCTGTCCATTATATAGATTCCTGTAAATATATGGTCTTTTATTCATCTCGTTGCTTCTCTTGTATACTGAATGATTGATATGAAGATACATCTACACCTGAGGATGCTTCTTCAGGGAAGTCTCGAAAAAGCGATACAGAAGTAATTATGTGATCTTAGTGCTATCATGAGAGTCGTTTAATTTAATCATATCAGTCACAGAGATGCTATACTGTTCCTTATAAAAAAAAAAGAGATGCTATACTGTTCCTTATAAAAAAAAAACAGAGATGCTATACTGTTAACATATTTATACAATATATGTGAGTAACGTGTGGTAGTTGCATTTGCTCGATATCCTTAATTGAGAAACTTTTGCAATTTCATTCATCTAGGGAATTTGGTGCTCTGATTGTAACCTGTTTTAGACTAGCCCGTTTGGTAGTGAATGTTGTACTCTGTATGTTCAATGTGTATATTAGAATACAACATACTCCATTTTTCTAATGTTATTGGAGAGATGGTATTATTGGGACTGGTACTTTTCCGCATGAGGTTTTCAAATGATAAAAATGTTCCTTGCATATTTATAGAAACTAATATCAGGTAATGCTGGAAAAAAGCTAATTGGATGACAAACCAAAGTGCAATGGTGTGGTAAAGTTTGTATATCCCATATTTAAGTACAGATGTAATATTTGACTAGTACATTCCGCTTCAAATCATGTATACATCTACTCGGTGAATGAAGAAAATCTAGAACGAATTGAAGCCTAAGCCTTCACATTGGAATTGAAGAATCGTCAGTTGGAGAATTATTTCTAGTAGGCCAGCCACAGGGTTGTGAACCTGCATAATAAATTAGGATAGATAATTTAACAAATAAAATACTGTAATGTCCTTGAAGTTGCTACACCGGTAGGTAGCAACCATGTAATATCACATGAGCTAATAGAGTACAGCTGGATTTATGTAATAGATTCCCATATCGGAGACTGTATAGCACCCAGAAAAATTGAAGCTGCTTTGGGATTGTTTTAACGGAGAGGACGTCTCATTTCAATTCTTTGACACTGTAACTGACCTAGTGGAGGAGTGGTGGAATAGGTTGTAAGGATTTTCTGGCATTAACTCAAGTAGTATGCTGAAGTAAGCATTGGATTGCATTCATTTCTGATCTGATATGGTCAAACAAAGGATAGTCACATGACTACTTAATTCTCCTATCCGAACTATTTACTTAATCCACTCGAAAATTGCAGCATTAGGAGAAATATAAAGCCTACTTTTGTGGGTTTTATTGATTCTAGGATATTTATTTTGTCAACTTTGTACTAAGCACTTTCTTGGCTGTATATTTTTGGTGAAATACATCTTATTCACTAGAAGTCTTTGTTCCTCTGTAAAGAAAGGTTTCTTACTGACTTCATTGTAATGTATATCCATTGTACTCATTGAAGAGACATAAAAGAACAAATAAATATCGTTGATGTTGAAAACATTGCAATATAACTTGATGAACTTTGGATAACTTCGCCATGAGGCTACTCTATCCGTGTCAAACATCATATGTTTTCTGGCCCTAACACTGTTTAACTCTGTGATATTCATCCTTTTTGATCACCTCAATTTTGAGAAGGCTATGGCAGTAAGATTAAATGCAGGACTATTCTTTATCTCGTAGAAATAGAATTGTAGTTGTGCGTTTAAAAATAGAGTGTCTAAGTGAGAGCTTGTTTCCTAGATATTTTCACATCCTTAGCACCTGCTCCTAAATTTGCATGTTCTGAAACGTTAAGTAATTAGGTTCATAGGTTTATGAATTAATGATAAAAGATAGATCTTCTATTCACATCATTTCCTCAAGTCTTTTTCCACTATCCCTTGTTTGAAAATTAGGAAAGGGGGGAGAGGGAGAAGAGTCACAGTCTTCTCGCCCGAATCACCTTCTAAAGGAATTTCCACTTTTTTTTGTTGGGTAAATTAGGAAAAAACACTTTCTTTTCTTTCACTTGCTTCTTGGTTTTTCCTTCTGTTCACTTCCATTCCCTGGCTTCTGAAAAAAAAAAGTAACCAATAACTTCTCTGTTTCTTCATTTCCTTATGTTCTTTTCCATTTTAAGGATTAAATCAAATTGCATGAAGTTAATAGGTGTAGCAGTACAGCAAAATATGTAGTCAATATATATGACTGTGCATTGTTTCTTTATCTTACATAATAAATCTTTACCTTATCGAAAAAGGATTGAACTAATATTTTCATTCTGAAGAATCTCACTAATCTGTTTTTCAAGCTAAAAGTGTCCAGAAGTATGAGATATCATCTGCTAGAGGAAATTCAGAATTTTGATGTGAAGCATTTTTGGTGATCAATCTGGGAGAGAACTTATTTTGTGATTTCAACATTTAAACAGAGATAATACTCAGCAGCGAGGATGCTATTACGGTTGCAGAGGAACGGACTGAAGGACCGATATGCTACTACTATGTGCTTGCTGATCATTTTGTCCATGTACCTCAGAACGGAAAGCCGATCCTTGATCTGATAGTCCAACTGTGGAGCCAATCATTCGCTTCAAATATATTTTCACTCCTTTTCCACAAGTGGGTTAGTAGATTTTTTACGTCTTTCTATGATCTTAATTTCCTTTTAAGTTATTTACTCTGGCAGAATGAGAACTCCATTTCACGGAGTAAAAGACGGCTTCCAGAGCCACAAGTTAAGGATGCTGATATGACTCTTAGTGTCGTTTTTTTTTTTTACCTTTTTAATCCACTTCATCGTTCTCTTTTTCTTCTTTTTTCTTTTCGTAACTTATGTGCAGCATTTTTATCTTTCTTTCTTGGCCTTTGTAAGCAGCACGTGTTTCTCTCAATATTTTGGGTTGTGCTTGAATTTGGTCATTGAATATGGCGTGAACTAATGGGCCAAGAGAGGTTTTACTCTCCGAATTGACTTAGACTGACAGGGCTATATTTATGTAAAAAGGGCAGCCCGGTGCACTAAGCTCCCGCTATGCGCGGGGTCCGGGGAAGGGCCGGACCACACAGGTCTATTGTACGCAAAGTGTCCCCTAGAATCTCTCTCTTAAATCTGCAAGTCTGTAGGCATATCCAAGAGCGAAGACTGTATTCTCATGGTGTGGTAAATATTATCAAGATGTTAATACAGCATCGCCTCTTCCTTCTCACTCCCAACTCCAAAAAAAAGAAGGCAAAAAGGACCTCACAAGAAAGAAAAGCGGGAAGGGGGGTTGGAGGAGATGAGTGTGTTTTTTATTCCTGCAACAGTAATGAACCTACTCTTTATCTAATCTTCTCCTCTTCTACTTTGCAGTTGTTTGAGGTTCAACTTGAAAATTCTGATGTCCTCCTCCGCTACTCATCAGCTCTTGTTCAAGGAGCTACAAATGTATTCTGGTATGAGTTTCGCTTTTATTTTAAATTTCATCTATTGCTAATGACACTTCTCATTTGCGGCTTCTATGAACTCAGAAATCTGTAAAGCTACCTGTATGTGTGCTTTCTATTCTAGTGCTGAGCTTGCTATTATTTCAATGGCACAATTCCTTCATTTCTTAGACATATCAAGGATCAAATGTGATTAACTGTATAGGGTCTTCCTGTTGTGCAACAATCTGGAGGGCGTGTTGCTTTATACACTCCTTAGCGTGTGCTTCCCCTTCTAGCAATCTGCCTAAGTTTTCGTGGTGATACTGGGACATTGATTGTTTGCATACATTTTCTCTTGCATGACTGATATGTATCATCTTGTTGGATCAATTTTTTAGCCTTTAAATCACTATCATGAAATCTCTTCACCTACTTGCATTGTCCATATCTACGTTAAGATATACAATACTGAGAGTAATAGACTAGGCCCGGCCAGTGGGCCGGGGCGGGTCCCGGAAGGACGGGGAAGGGTCGGGACCGGTGCTCCGGCGGGATTAGCGGGCCGGGGTTAGCGGGACAAGAAGATGTCCCGTCCCATCCCATCCCACATCCCGCCGGAAAAGGGGACCGGTGTTGCTGGATGGGGCGGGGCGGGGTCCGGTCGGTAACGGTTTTTTTTTACACTTAATTTAAAATAATAATATATATAAACACTTCAATAATCGAACAAGACTGTTTTTGTGCCTCTTATATTATTTAATAGAAATATGATTTTTTTGTAATACAATTTCAAAATTGCAACTTTGTGGTATTGTTCAAAAGTTGCAAATCACATAGTAAAATTGCAATAAAAATAATTACATAGTTAACTATACTTTTTCTAATTTCCTCACAATGTCTTGAGGATCTTCGGTTGGAATTGGAAGTTGTTGGTCAAATTGTGCGACGTCGCTTCCTGTTCCCTCGGACAAGATTTCGTTGTAGTTGTAGTCTTCTTCTTCGTTGATCTCCGCTTGACCGCACATTCTACGCTCCACTCGAATCCAATCTCTGAATAGAACTGCAATCTCCAATGTGTCTCCCGCCAATGAATGTCTGCTCTCCTATTTGAAATCTTCCCGCAAAAAAAGCGCTTTCAGATGCTGTTGATGACGCTTGAATGTTCAACACATCTCGGGCCATCTTTGCTACTGTCGGAAATGTCTTCTCATTGTCACTCCAGTATTTCAGCAAGTCTTCATGTGCTTCATCATTGACAATTTATTCGTACGGTACAACACCCTGCAAAACATAAACATCAAATTCGCTAACTTGTGAAGAAGTTGAACCACTAAACATTCTATCTCTAAGGCCTTGAATACTAGCAGCAGAAACCGCATGTCTTTTATTAGGTTGCAGTAAAGTATAAGAAGATGGTACCGAAACCGGTTCATTCTTTGCACTTTCTTGTTGGTAATACATATATTTTTTTTTGCATTCATTGTGTATGCTAGACATAACTTCTTCTTTAGTTTGTTCGTGAGTTGGTTTTCAGTTGGGTCTGTTGGAAGTACTTCTATACAATCATAAATCATTTCAACTAGTATTTTACAACCATCTACTTTAATAGTCGGATTTAATACAACACCAATAATATAAATAGTGGGAATAAGATTTTTTATTTTTATTTTGTAAACATTTTTTCAATAAATGCCCTTATAAGTTTGTTTTTTCATATATTCATTAAGTAACAAAAATATTAGAGCTATATAAAATTAAATAGTTGAGATAGTAGGATAATAAATACCAGAAAATTCTTTAGTAGCTTGAAAAAAATTCTCTAAAAAGCCAATAAGTTCTAAAAAAAATTCCCAATCATTATCTACAAGCATATCCTTTGGATTTTTATTATGGGCGTTAAATAATAAAGTTATAGGTCTTCTATAATCGTAAGCAACATGTAGGTTTTCATAAGGAATTTTTCTATAAGGTAATCCACAATCGTGACAAGTTTTTTTATATTCTTTGCGTCTTTGTATTTTATTACCTTTATAAATAAAGTTTATAGCAAATTGTATTTTATCAAGAGTGTTTTCAAAAAGTTTTAGGCCATCATTTACAACTAAGTTATAAATATGACACACACATCTTATATGAAAATGATGAGGAAAAGATGGTATTAATCGAACTTTTAAAAGTTTTATAGCATAATCATTAGAAGTAGCATTATCTAATGTAATAGTCATAATTTTATCAATTATTTCATAATAATCACAAATTTCATGAATATTTTGTGCAATAAAAGTTCCAGTGTGCCTATCATCAATATATCTATATGCTAAAATACGTTTTTGCATAGACCAAGTCTGATCTATCCAATGACATGTAACGGTTAAATAATCATTACCGTTAGTACTACAGCTTATATCAGAAGTGATGGTCACTTTGCCATTAAAATGATATAATGCATAACGTAAATACTGTTGATATTTATGTGCAAATTTAAAAACGTCTCTTCTAACAGTTGATCTAGGAAAATCATTAAAAGCAGGATTATACGTTTCTCTAATGTAATGAATAAAACCAAGAGAGGAAGGAAATGAAAAAGGTAGACCCTCTACTGCAATTAATTTTGCTATATTTTCCCTATCTTTGTGTTTTTTCATATTTAGGACCAAAAATTCCCCGTCGTCGGGTTAATTTGACCATGTACTTGGTCGGGGACAGTATGTGAACCTTGTCCCGACTCAGAGGTCATTGGTATACCCGATTTTTAGCCTGGTATTGATTCCACCTAGTTGTGTGCTCGCCTTGTAAACCTCATGTCCCACCTTGACCTTTTTCGATTTTAAATTTATAAACATTTTTACAAATTTTACATCTAAGTACTTGATTATCAATGTCCCTATCAAAAAAATCCATGCAGCTGATTTTAATTTTCGTTGTGTGGGGTCTCGACTCATACTAGGGGGAATAAGAGGCATTCCAGTTTCAGTTTGAGGCTGAGACTCCGTCTGAGCTTGAGGTTGAGGTGCACTAGTGGGTGTGTCATCTACATTATCGTCAAAATTAAAGTCTGGTTCAGATGCAGAATATACATCATCATCTAATGATACATCATTAAAAAAAGTAGTTTCATCTATATGAGTGAAACCAATCAAATCATCGGGACTAGGAATACCCTTGTTACCCCTACCAAAGCACCCTTACCCTTAATCATACGTCCAAGACGTTTCATTATAATTATGAAA
This sequence comes from Anisodus acutangulus, assembly GCA_029783415.1. Taxonomy (NCBI): domain Eukaryota; kingdom Viridiplantae; phylum Streptophyta; class Magnoliopsida; order Solanales; family Solanaceae; genus Anisodus; species Anisodus acutangulus. The sequence continues at coordinate 46,192,346 of CM056502.1, forward strand.
ATAAATAATTGAAGTAAATGAAATTAAGTGCGATAATTAAAATTAAGTAACAATAATAATTTAAAGAAGGAACGAAGGTACCAAACGTCGACGTAAACGTAACATCGACGTGTAATCGAGGTTGAAAATTGAAACTTTGATCGATGGATGATCCTCAAGCTAGTTGTCTACTTCACTCTCAATTTTTGAACTTTGATATTAATGAGCAAAAAAACTATAATATTTAGTAGACTATGTAGAGAGATAAATTGAGAGATTAGAGAGATGGTAGAAAGATTATTGAGAAAAATGAAGAGAAAATGAGGTATTTATAGTTGAGAAATAGGGTTAAAGTGTAAATATACTAACTTAGGGGTTAAAAATAAATATTAAGGGGTAGGGGGGTTTAATGGGGTGGAGGGGGGGTCAAAAATGGCCGTTATAGCCGTTGCACAACGGCCAAAATCGAAATTTGGCCGTTGTTGCTAACGGGTATTTTATAAAGGGGGAGGGGGGCTGGCGGGACGGGGCGGGCCCAATCGGGATCTGGACGAGCCCACGTCCCGTCCCGAGTGCGAACCCCAACACCGATTTTTTTTTTAGGGGGGATCTGGCCAGCCTTAGAATAGACTGATTAATAGTTCTGTCCAACTTTATTGTAGTGTCTGGCAGAGGTTTTATGCTTTAAATGTATATTCTGCTCTTCTGCGTTTCAGCATTTGTTTTCTGCTTCTTTTTTGGGTGCTTCAAAATAACTTCTCAAAATATGTAATTATTGCTCTTTCTTTTATTTCTTTCACAGTGCACAATTGAAGAAGAAAAAGGTCGGGGATGGAATATGGGGGTAATAGTAAAAAGTGTTAAGTGATTGGCTGAAATATCCTTTTTGCAGGATTGACATTCAAACAAATACAAGGCGTTTCCAGAGTCTCTTTCAGGTCAAATATCACTGACTTGATTTCTATTTTTGAAGTATTTGGAGTAAAGGCTACCACTGGTGCGCTCTTTTGTTGCTCTTTGATTGATTGAAGTAAATGGTGATAATTGGTTATATGGCTGTGTAACAGTATCTACTTGAGGATGTTGCTCTTGCTCCTGAGCGATTAAAGAAGATCCCTTTGCAGGTCTAATGTTTGCCCCCTCTGCTTTTCCTGTGTGCCAAAGTAAGTCTAGTTTTAGTGGGCTTGTTCTAACATCATTTGGTGGTCTTCATCTTGTCAGGCCCAAAGAGATTTATTTCTGTTCCTTTCAAGGTTCATATTTTTCTATAACCTAGGTAAGTTGATCTTAGCAGTAACCTTGCATTGGAGGTTGAGAACTTGAGATTACATGCTTATGTTAAAGCTTTTTGCAGCTGACAGGCTAGAAAGCTTTTTATGTCAATTCCCCGACTTTCCAAATGCTTTCTTGATTGGTGGTCCCGCAGATATATTTATCACTGAACTAGCTGATCAGGTAAAAGCAGGATCTTCAACCATCCCGAGCTGTCTCCTTATTCTTCCTGTATTTGTTCTCATTTACACTTCTGTTATCAGCTTCAAAAACTAAAAGTGGAGCCAGTATTGTTGCATTATCTCTCCCAATTGAAGGTCCTTCAAGGTAAAGCTAGACCTATATAGCTTATTTCTAAGTGGTCTACAATAAATGTGGGTCTTGTAAAGAAGGGAGTTACATTTATTACAACGACCTTTCTGCAGGATTAGAGTTGAGAATGGCTACTAGTACAAGATTGAAAACTTGCTTGTATAGCTTCACGTCCCCAGGTGCTCCTATGTACCCAACAAGAGCTGTCCGCCATGCAGCATGGGATGCATTAGATTTGCTATATCCTGTGAGTAACCTGTCCATTATGTGAATCGAACTTGTGATTTGATATCATTACATCGTCGTATTTCGGACATTGTATGGATCAACGTTAGATGTATTAACTTGTCATCTGTGCATGAGATGTTTAATGGTGTTGCAAAATATCCTGATGCACAATGCACCTAGCAAGTAGATAAATAACTACAGAACAATAGTGCAGATTCCTTTGGTGAGTATCTAAATTAAAAGATATTCTGGTCTCTACCAGGTTTTTCTTTGAGAGCCAAAAAATGCTGCGTGTACCTTAAGCTGCGTATATTTTTAAACTAGCTTGCAACATCTTGTGCATAGCTGTTGGAAAGAACTAGAAATCAGGTTATTTATCCGTGAAAAAAAAGGAGAAGAAACATCCGGATTCGGAGTAGATAAACCTAATATGTAGTGGGCACTTGCGGTATTTCTATAGGTGAAAAAAAGGGTAGCCTGGTGCACTAAGCTCCCGCTATGCGCGGGGTCCGGGGAAGGGCCGAACCACAAGGGTCTATTGTACGCAGCCTTACCCTGCATTTCTGCAAGAGACTGTTCCACGACTTGAACTCGTGATCTCCTGGTATTTCTATAAGTGAATGGTATAAAAAGATAACTTCTTAGAAAAGCTGTTTCAGTTAAACTTGCCAGTTCCCTGGTAATTATTGAGTCCTTTGTCAGCTTCTGTATTTCCTTCCTTTTGAACATGGAAGCACATGATTGTTATTGGAGAATATTGCAAGCTCGGGAGTTTTGTTGTCTTTCCCTTCATCCTAGAGTTCCAGTTTATCCTGTAACGTGATTTAATGTCTTGCTTCAGGTCGGACGATACCCTCGGCATATTATAAGTCTCTTTTTCCGTCTGCTGTATCCGTGGTATTGGCCTTCTTCATTTTGGAACTTTATAAAGTCATGCATACTGGCCATATTCTCTTCTCTTTTGAGGTTAATATTTTCTAGTTGGGATAAAGTGAGGAGCAGAACAAAGGAGCAATGATGCCGCACCAATGGCTCTACATCTAGCTTGGGTGGAGTAATGTTGTATTTCTTTTTTAGTCAAGAAGTTCGGTTGATGTATCAAAGGTTTTTCCTGCATGTAATTAAGACATTGGGAATTATTGTTTTCCAAAGCATGGTGGTGAAAATCGATGTAGAGGTAGTATTGTTCTCCATGAATATACTACTAGCGAGTTCTCCATGAATATACTACTAGCGTGCTTTTACTTTTCTTAGTTCAGGTTGTAGGTGCACGGAGATTGGGGGGATGTTTTTCAATGAGCAAACAACTGTTTCTGTGCCCCTATTAGTACGGCATGTATTTCTTGCAACTCATTTTGTTCAGTAAACTACTCCGGGGTTCCCCATGGTTTAGTAAAAAGGGAGGGAATAGTTTTTCTTCCGGGGGTTCATTCATATGCCCGCTTCTTTGGGTTATGGCGACACAACAATGAGTAGTTCGCTGCATAAGACATGAAGGTTGGGTAAACTTTCAGCCTAAAAAAGGGTGGGGATTGGTTGGTGGTTAAGGGATTATAGTTCTGAGATAAATTGTTGGTTATTATGTTTGGAACAGTCCATTTAGGGATTGTAAAATTCCAGAAGAAATTGATACATCTTTCTTCTACCAATTCCAAATCTTTTAAGAAGGTAATTGTCACATTTTGTTTTAAGATGTTAATTCTTGGAAAGAAATATTTTTTCTTTGATTAAGAATTTATCTTCCACTATTTTAAATTAAGAGTTGTCAACTTGTATTATTTTGTTTTTGACTAATATTTTGCGCCCAAAATCTTTTCATATAAATTGGAACAAAAGGAGCATTTTATTTAGATTATATATGGACATTAATAATCTCGTATTAGCATCTCGGAATAGCTTGTCCCGGCCAAACGACCACTAAAAAAACAAAATCATCCACCAAATTGCGCAGCGCAAGAAGTGTTTTTTATTGGTTAATTTTGTAATCATAAACATTATTTTGCTTGCGTTTTTCATCTTTTGCAGCATTTTTTAATGTGCTCACATATTGCTATACTCATAGACAGGGTTCAGGTTAAGTACGCAACAAAAAAAAAGGATCAAAAAATTCATATGTTGGAGGTGGGAAAGGGCCCGAAACCAGCCACTTAGCTCTAGCTTCGGCCGATCCTTCGTCATATGCTTAGTCAAAACCACTTTTCTACGATGTTCCTTTTTGGAGAGAGTCCCTTTTTCGACCCATACAAATAGAGGCACCTATCAAAAAGATACTTCGAAGGCTTCGGGATCGAGGTCTCATTAGCCGAAGCTTCCTTTAAAGAAATTAGAGACAACGAAAAAAAAACAAATGCAGGAAACAAAATCGCATAAAATCTCATTGAGAATCAGAACCGTATCTCTGTCGCAAGTAAAAACAGTCGAGACATTACACAGAAAGAAAGAAACCCAAACATCTATGGTATTTGCTTATTGGACTGGCAAAGAAATCATCACAAATGAGACTGAATAGAAGCCTATCAACAACTAATTCGAATACAAGCTTGCATGATTTGTGCCAAATTTAAGCTGGGCGAAAAAAACATCTAGAAAAGGCAATTCAAAAAAGGAAAGCTCCTTACAAATTTCTACTTCCCAAGTATGGACGACAGGACTCGAAGCTAATGATGGAAAAGAATAGCCCACAAATAGAGAAGCTCAGGATGGAAAGAGAGCCCACGAACAGAGACAAATATACTTCATTGTTGCTTGCTTTAGGCTCTGTTCAAAATGATTATTCTGTCTGCTGCAAATAAGCTCTCGTACTGCCATATAAAGGCATCAAAAGGAAAGCACAAACTGGATCTCTTTCTCCCAAATATTAATCATGTGTGCTACGATATCCTTTACAGAAAGATCCACTGATGATTATAAGCCACTTCTGATATCTCAGCACATACATTAGGCTTAAGGGAGTGAACATGCGTAGATAAGCTATCTACAGGGCAGCTAATATACATTGTCCCTGTAGTATCTAATTGCAGTACTGGGAAACATCATAATGCTGAGTAGAACTGAAAAAATATTTTTTGGAAACACGACGTAGCAGAGCACATAACCATCTCAACGATCTAAAAAGATATCCAGCTATCACGATGCCGAGGCATTCTAATCACTTAAGTTTAAGCAGAAACAGCCTAAAATGCAATGTCGTATGAAGGTCCAGACTCGAAGAAATTCCAAGAGAGCCACTTTTGGGAAGCAGGATATGGGGCACAAGCTCTGTAAAACTGTAAAAATGCACAGCGCCAACGTTACTCGAACATCATGTTCACAGAACGAGGATGAAGCCTCTTTCTCCTGAGACATCAACGTATCATCAGCACGATGAGCAATTCGGGACCCCGACAACACCAGCATTCAGCTTGCTACCTCTCATATATTTGCAATAAGACATAATTTCATTCAGAGGATTCAGCTTAGTCACCCAATTATGATCCCACTAACCTGATTCCTAAGTCAACTTTTTAAAGCTTATTATAAACATGGATAAAACTAGATAAAGCTAATTGCAATAAACTGCAATTATAAATCAGGGACAATGAATAAAGTGACAAAAACTACCTCACAATTGACGCCCACATTAATGACTACACAAGCACTTGCAGCACTTCAGGACACAGGCCACCGCCTTCAGCTGGCGTCTGCAACCATCGGCAAAGCCTTGTCGTGGGATGGGCTAAGGATTAGCATTTCCATTCTAATTGTCCACCTCTTAAATAAACTAAAGAGTTGAGTAGATTACACAAACCCAAGCCGCAAATCCAAATCAAGGGAACAAATAAAGCAGCAGCTCAATTCCCATACAGGTAAGGTTCAAATCTTCCTATAAGTACTTTCTTTCTTGCAACTTGAAAAGAAAAGGCTAAAGTACAGAGAGTATGTGGTGTGGCTCCTCTTAGCAATGTATGTAGAGGCAAACATTACTACCAGACCCATCAGTTTGCCTGCATTGCTTCTGTATGATCTTCTGCAGATACCTTTTCTCCACGGCCTCCTCTTCCCCGTCCTCTGTTGCCTCCTCGAAATCCACGACCACGTCCTCTACCACCCCGTGACCTCCCAAAACCACCACCTCTTGCTTGACCACTGTTTTTATCACATATGAAATATGATTAGAATGCATTGAATGTAGACTAATATCACATTCATAATCCAGTTATATCACATAACTACGTCAAACAGCATCAAAAGAGAGGAAAAAACCAATTGAAGATCTAAAACAAACTACTCTAAAACTTGAGATTAAGCTATTCAGGAAAACGTCGTTGAAACTAAATCACTTGCAATGAGCTGACTGATCATCCAATCAGCTGAGTAAGCACTAATAGTTCTCAGTATATAATTCATTTAATCAAGTACGGAAAAAGTGGGGACTAAGCCAGAGACTCTTCAGGTTCTCAAGCTGAAAGCATCACACATTAACCCCTCAGCACGATAAGCGTCCAACACTAATCCCAGTAATTTTTTTTGAACAAGTAACAACTTTGTATTATAGACCAGTACTACTAAAAACCACTTTACAAAAGAAAAAAAGAAAACTAAGAAGCTAAGAAAGTAAAATCCTAACAAGAGTCAAGGACTTCTAGGATTGATTCTGCATCTACAAAGGGATTCTTTGTACACCAAAAACAAAATAGCAACATACAGTCTTGCTTGATCTTCGGTAGAGTGCTACTTCTATCCTCAAAACATCTGGAGTTCCTTTCTTTCCAAATAGTCCACCATATGCAAGCTGGAATGATACTCCAGTAGCTTCTATTCCTTGCCCCAATCCCAGCCTCTTCCCAACTTGAAAGAGTGTCAACAATTTTGCTAGGCATTGTCCAAGATATGCCTCTGAGATTGATAAAAATCTTCCATAGCTGATCAGTAATTCTGCAATATAAAAACAGATGCCCTACTGTCTCAGTTGCTTCCCCACATAAGCAACAATTTGAAACGTAGATAATCCTTCTTTTTCCCAAGTTTTCATGTGTCAAAACAGCTTCTTTGGCTAGCAACCATGTAAAGCATGCCACCTTAAGAGGTATCTTTACTTTTCAAACTTGCTCCATGATCAGTTGGAGTTTTGTGGCACATTCATGTTCATGATCTTATAGCCTGAACTCACTTTGTGGTGCCCCTTTTTATGCCCAGTCCACCACAAACAGTCTACCCCACCCTTCAATTCTTGGAAAGACTCCAAATGATTATAAAGCTCAACTAATCTAGGTTTTTCCCAGTCATTCAACATTCTTCTAAAGATCAAGTCCCAACCTTGAGGTGACCACATTTCAGCCACTGTTTTGTTATGATGTTGTGTCAGAGCAAACATACCAGGAAATAGCTCCTCCAAACTTCTGTTTCCTAACCACCTATCCTTCCAGAAAATTGTTTGTTGCCATTATATACTCTTATGACAGTGTGACTCTTTAAAAAAGGCCACCCTGCTCTGATTGACCTCCAGACAGTTACATATGGGATGTTGACCTTCTTAGAAGCCCAAAAGTCCAGCTCCCCATACTTCAATTTAATCATTTTCCCCCGTAAAGAATGTGAATCTTAAGAATATCTCCATAGCCACTTCAATTTTAAAGCCTTACTTTGATTCTTCAAATTTTTAATACCAAGACCATCTTTTTTTTATCACCTAAACAGATTGAGAAGGGCCTGGGGAAAATAAGGAAGAAAGGAAATAGAGAGAATATTACATCTCAACATATAGGGGTGCAAACAAGGAGGAACACTGTTTCTAAATCCAACATGTAGTGATGACTGCACTAATTTGGAATATAAGATCAGTGGACACAAAGAAAGCTTTTAAGAGGCTTTTGACAATGCATAATAAACATAGATTTTTTCTTATTGGCTTGATGGGACCTTTTCAACAGGCCTTTAAGTTGGAATCATATAGGAGGAGACTTGGCTTAGAAACTACCATATGAAATATATCTGGAAAGATTTGGGCCTTTGTTGATGAAGAATTGCAAGTGACAACAATGATAGATAGTGTCCAACAGCTTACTTTGAAGTTGTTCAATTGGGCAGGTGATTACTATGGTGTATGCAAAGTGTGATAGAACTTAGAGAATTGAATTATGGGATTCTTTGTACAATTTAACATCTGACATGACTTCTCCTTGGCTTGTTGGTGATGACTTTAATATAATTGTTCATGAAGAAGAAAAGTATGGAGGTTGCCAGTATCCCTAGCTGAAGTTGAAGACTTCAGACATTGTAGTCAGACTTGTAACCTAAGTGACTTGGGTTACAAATGGAGTATTTATACATGGTGGAATGGAAGAGGGGTGAAGAATGTATTTTCAAGAGGCTTGATAGATGCTTAGGCAACCTGGAATTGCAACAAATATTTCCAAGCTTGGAGGTCAATCATTTGATCAAACTAGGCTCAAATCACTCACCTATGTTGTTGGAATTCAAACAAGAAGTCTAGCAGTATAGGAAACCATTCAAATTCCTTAATTTCTGGACCAAAAATGACAAGTTCTTGAAAGTGGTTGAGGATAATTGGGATATACAAGTTGAGGATAACTCTTCTTGGAAGTTCAACATGAAACTGAAGATCATGAAGAAGGTGTTGGCTGAATTGAGCAGAAACACATTTGGTGATATTTTCCAGGTTACAAATATGGAAGAAATTATCATGGTTCATGAAGCTAATTTCGAGGCAGATCCTTCTTATGTGAATAGGGAGAAGCTTATGAAGGTGAATATTGAATTGACAAAGGCATTACACATTAAAGAAGAATTCTGGAAACAAAAGGCTGACATGTCTTGGTTTCAAGATGGGGATAAAAACTCAAAATTCTTCCATGCACATGTTAATGGTCGAAGAAAGACATTGCAACTTAGAAGAAATAAAAATAGTGATGGAGTATGGTTAGAATCTGAGCAAGATATTGCTGAAGAAGCTGTGAAATTCTACCAAGAACAGTTTCAGAAAACTGCCCATTCTACTCAGTTTGATATATTGCATCATGTACATCCAATGATATCCAGTGTACAAAATCAGCAACTTGTCCAAATGCCTACCAAAGAAGAAGTTAAGGATGCTGTTTTTGGACTCAATCCAACAAGTGCAGGTGGGCCAGATGGATACAATGACTTGTTTTTCCAAACCTGTTGGATATAGTTGGTGATGATATATTTAGCATGGTATTTGCATTCTTCAATGGCAAATAAACCTTGTCATTCTGCTTAAGAAAAATGAGGTACAGACCTTTGGTGATATGAGGCCCATAAGTCTGAGCAATTTTATCAATAAGGTGTTTTCAAGGGTGGTTCATAATAGGTTAACAGCCTTTCTGCCTGACTTGATCTCACAAAATCAAGCAGGGTTTGTGAGAGACAGAAGTATAGTGGAGAACATATTATTGACACAAGAAGTTATAAGAGATATAAGGCTTAAAACAAAGAGGATTAATCATCAATTAGTACCTAATGTGGTGATGAAGCTGGATATGACAAAGGCCTATGATAGGTTATCTTGGGGCTTTCTAACTAGTGTACTAAGGAAAATTGGATTTTGTGAACAATTCATTGGCCACATATATGAGTTGGTTGCAAATAATTGGTATTCAGTGCTGGTGAATGGCCAACCACATGGTTTCTTCCACTCTACTAGAGGTGTAAAGCAAGGTGATCTTTTATCACCTACCTTATTTATCCTTACTGCAAAATTTCTTTCGAGGGCCTTGAACTCCTTACATGCTGAGCCAGGATTCTGTGGATTTGGTTTGCCAAAATGGAGTCCAAGAATCAATCTTGTCATAGAATAGAGGCTTACATCTTGGCAACACATCTGCATTCCACCATGTCATGATCACCTGATGTAGATGCCTACCTGTGATATTCAAACCTGCCGCCAGAGAAAAGTAAGACCATACCTTTTTTGCTACTTCACTCTTTAGGAATGCATGTGTAACATATTCTTGCTCGGGTGTAGAACAACATGTACACTTAGAAGGCATGTGATAACCCCAACTTCTCACTACATCATCCAGTGGCACTTTGAAATGCCACACCCTCCACATAATGAATGCTATCTATCTTGAAAGGCAGCCCTTTCACCCACATCTTTTTGTATATCTCTTTCTTTTCTGCCTTGCTTCTTATCAAATCCCAAGCTGATTTAACAGTGAACTCACCCTTAGGTTCTATCATCCACCAAGGTTTGTCCAGTTCATCTTTCTCTTGCAGGTGGCTTGACTTCTTGAATAATGTAGTCTACAGGTCCTCAGGTAAGTTTTCTCTTATAGTCATCTCCTGCCACCTTCCTTCTATTACCACATCCTTAACATTATGTATGTCCTCATTACAATAGAAATCACTAGGTATGAGATAATACAATGGACCAAGTCCTGTCCAATTGTCAAACCAAAAGAGAGATGATCCCATCCTCACCTGCCACTAAATATGATGATCAATGTGATCTCTAGCTTGCAACATCTTCCTCCACACATGTGATCCTTCCTTCCATGGCACTAGCATAGAATTGTGCTTTTTAAGATATTTGTTGCACATGAATGCATTCCATAAATATGGTTTAGTTCTGAAATTCCACCATAACTTTGAAAATAAGGCCATGGACATGTCTTTCAATGCTCTAAATCCCAGTCCACCTTCATCTTGTGGCAAGTAGACAGTGTTCCATTTTGCCCAATGTTTTCTCCATTCTCCCACTGTATTGCTCCAATAGAATTGGGGAAAAAATTTATTCAATTTTACAATTACAAAAGCAGGGGGATCAACTGCAGAAAGAAGATAAATAGGCATAGCCTGCAGTACATGATTCACCAAAACAACCCTACCACCATAGGATAGTAACTTCCCTTTCCACCCTTGTAGTCTGTTTCTCACCTTTGTAATCAGTTCTGAATAAAAGGACATTTGAGCCCTGCTGTAATATATAGGACAACTCAAATACATAATAGGGAATGATTGCCTTGCCATACCTGTCACCCTTTCCACCTTCTGGAATTCTGCCTCAGCCACTCTATGATGCATATATATATTGCACTCTTATTCTTGTTAATCAACTGCCCTGATGCCCTCTCATAATCACCCAACACATCCATGATCATTTGCAAAGATAGCTAACATGCCGAGACAAATATGATTGTATCATCTGCATAACATAAATGATTGATTCTTGGACTGCATTTTGGCAAACCAAATCCACAGAATCCTTATGGGAACACACTGAGTTTGTTGTAGTTTTAGTTGTTATTGTTGTTGTATCTTCTTAAGAAATCCTACACAAATGAAACTTTATCGAAATAAGTAAATTGAAAATAATTTTAAAGCAGAAGTATAAATAAACAAACTAAAAATGAGAAATCTGTATATAATAAAATTTTATAATTAAATAACTTCTTAAGAAATCCTATACAAATGAAACTTTATTGAAATAAGTAAATTAAAAATAACTTTAAAGCATAAGAATAAATAAACAAACTAAAAATAAGAAATTCTTATATAATAATTTTATAATAAAATAAAACTAAAAAAAGGGGCTTGCCTGATGTAAAAAAAGATAATAATAATAGTTGGCATATTTTATTAAGTAATTTGTGTAATTTCTAATTTTAATTTAATGTTTAATAGTTAAGATGTTTAGTTACGGGTATCCCCATAGAGTGTAAGTGCATAATTTTTATAGTATTCATGACAGTAAAAAAGTAAATTTAAATATTATAATTAAATAACTTCTTAAGAACTATATGTAATTAAATAATAGCATAATCACTACTTTATATATAAACAGTGAATACAAACTAAAAAATTAGAAAAAGGATAATTAAATAAGCTCTTGAAATTGCATATATGAGGCAAGACAACTTTATGGGATTTATATGAGGCAAATCACTTTTTTTATGGGATTGTGTAATGAATTTAAAACAAATTGAGTAACGGCACGGGTGTTAACGGGGACGCTAACTCATTCTTATATAACGAACAAAATAGTGCGTTAAAGATAAAAGAAAATATCAAACTTTATTTTTGCACATTACTTTATTATAGTATCAAAAGTGGTTTCTTGATTTATTATGTAATTGCTCCAAGTCCAATAATTATACTCACCATAAGTAATAACATTATTTTTGAAGAAAAAAAAAGAATATCAAAGAAAATTCAATTGAATTACTTACCTAAATATTGATTGATTGCAATCTCTAAGTTTCATATTTGTTCAATGACTAATCAAAAATCATATTTAGCTATAAATTATTCAAAAAAATTATTTTTATAGAATTGACTATACGAGCTTTATCTCCCTACAATACAACCATGCTGGAAGCGATTTCAACAAATACATGTCAAAATTTCTGTAATGATCCATACATTTTTTAAATCTTAACCAAGCTAATTACGAGCCTAATTTTAAGATATTCCAAGGGTTATTAGTAATGTCACGCAATGAAAGTGGTAGGTTAGAAACATGAAGCTAACGTCAGAACGATCGAAAGTTGGGCACTGCACCGCTTCAACAATATTGGCCGGTATCCCTAGACAGTAGCGAGCATCGCAGTGAGCGAGCGGAAGTCGCATGCCGCAGCACGCGCGTGATATTGTATTACTGGAGAGAGCGGAAGTCGCGTGCTGCAACACGCGATCTCTGTATTACTGTAGAGATGGGTCTTAAGGATTATATTTTCGGGTTAAAATCATTTACACCTGAACTTTGCTTTAAAAATCAAATTCTCACTCAACTTTGAATAATAGAGATTCTCTCTCTTTTCTAAATGTCTATTTTACCCTTACATTATTAACTTTTGCCTTTTTCTTTACTTATTTAAAATCACGATTTTTTTAAATCTAAGTAACAATCTTTTTATAGAAAGAATAAACATTATTTTTGAGACAAAAAAAATGAAAAATATTGATTGAGTATATAAGCTAATAGTGTTCAATAATAAAATAAATGGGTAAAATAAAAAATTAATTTTATTATTGTAATGAAAACTCTGTGGCCTCAGGCAACTTAGATGGTCAGAAAGGTTACTGGTGCTAAAGACCAACTACACCTTATGCACAATGCAGTTGAAGGCAAGAAAAGCTTGATCAGGCAAGCTTATCTCCAGATGCTTGGTGTTTACTCCAAAGTACCATGGAGGGGACTTATATTTCAAAATTTAGCAAGGCCTAAATCCATTTTTACACTATGGTTGCATATCCAAAACAGGTTGCTCACAATTGATAGGTTGTTAAAATAGGGAATGCAACTTGATCCATTATGTGTTTGTTCTAAAAGAGATCATCTCTTTGTGGAATGTTTGTTTGCTAAGAATTTGTGGCATAGGTTGCTACTTTGGCTAAGGATTAACCAACCACCTATCTTGTCACAGATCTCAATGCAGCAATAGATTATTCAGCAGACTAAAGGCAAGAACCAGCAAGCACATGTTCTTAGATTGGTGCATACTGAATATATCCATGCAGTCCGGAAGAAAAGAAATAGCAGGGTATTTGAGAAGAAGGAACCCACAATGGAAGATATTACAAGAAGAGTAGCATGAGTTTGTAATGTCATAGCTTCAATTTTACTTAGAATCTTTTTAGACAGATGTATGTTTTAGTTGAGTACATAGAGCAGGCTTCCTGATTTTGAGAAAGCCAGTTGTGTTATTCTAGCTTAGCTTTGTAAATACTCAATTTTGGTGATTAATAAAAGTTCTAATTGAAAGTATTATGTCCTAGAGACAATCATTATTAGGGATAAATGTACTTGAACACATTCGTATTATTAATAAGATTAATATTTATGACATTTGCAATTATTGAATTATTATTTGATTGTTTGTAATTATTTATATATGTGCATCTCTTGAGGTTACGTTGTCACTAATAGAATGAGTTATTAATGATAGAGCGTAACTCTCAAAATAGCCTCGACTAATGATCATCGAGAATGGGATATCGATGATATGCTATAAGTCGACATGTGGTCTGCATCACATTCTTGGAGAATGTAGTATGTCTCGCCTGCTACTAGTAATGGTTACTAGTGATGGACACATGGATACTTTTGGAAAGTATTGGTATACCCTGCTGATAAACTATTTGTTATACATGTCTAGAGTGTTATCAGTGTGTGAAAAATAAAGGTCATTTGATTTGAGGTCAATAAACATCTTGTTTACAGAGTAATGTACTTTGACCCTGTCCTAAGCTTAAACTCCTTATAGGATACGATACGGCTTGTGTTGGGTACATTATGATGTAAACTAAGGTGGTAGTTGAGCCAAGAATATGATTCATTCTCGATTGGATATTCGAAAGAGCACTCAACTTCTCAGTGATATTAGGTCGACCAAGTCATTGGCCAATGCAAGAGACATATTTAGAATATGGTCTAGTTGTCGACTAATATAGATGAGATAAAGTGATCAAGCCATTTGGATAGACACATGGCAAATCCTAAGCTTGATCGAGTGTGTCGCGAATGAAAGGAATTTATTATCTCACATAAAGGTTATGTTTGCTGGATTAATGTAAACGTACTTCACATATTGAGTTCGTCGTACGGCGCAGTCTAGGAGTTCTGTATGGACCTTAATTGGATTAGTGTCAATATGTGAATGCCTATAGGGTCACACTATATCAATTGTCTCTTCGATCTAAGGGTGTATTGAGAAAGTATTAAATATTCGATTTGAAATCGAGATATTTAAATTGATAATAACTATGGGATAATTTCTATTAGATGGAAATTATTTAATTAAGTCAAAATTAGATTTTGGATTTAATTAAATGTGCTGAATATATATTAACGAAAAGGAAACGAAAATGGCGTGGCAGCCATGGCAGGCCGAGTAGTGGGCCTAGTGGGGGCCCAGCACGCCTCGATTTTTGGGCTAGGCTTAGAGCCCAACCCTAATTCGAATTTTGACATAATTTTAACCATAAATACAGCACAACCTCATCGTTATTAAACACACTTATTATACAAAGTAATTCTAGACTTAGAGTCTATGATAAAACTCTCTCAAACCTCTGCCAAGATTTTCTGGCTTTCTTGATAAAGGAATACACCGTAGCAAGGCGCTTGCAATCGAAGGGAGAATTGCGTGTTCACCCTAAAGTAAAAGACTAAAGATTTTATAACATGTAAGCTCTTGTTCAAGTTCTCTTTACAGGTTTTGATTGTCATATACCCATGTCAGAAGGAATTGTTGGGTAAGTAGAACAAAATTTTAAACTTCCGTTGTGCCTACTTTACTTGTGTTTTCAACCCAACAAAACCCTACAGTGGTATCAGAGCTCAGGCCGGTTCAATGGTTATATAACAATTGAAAGAAATAATAATATGGGTTAAACATAAAATTGGATTAAAACAAGGCTTCTTGAAATTCTACACATCTTGACCGAACAGTTAACCTTTTTGATATCACCCTAAATTATCACCTACGCTAAATCGAGAAAGTCATTACATTCTAACTCGGACTGAGCCAAGTACATAAAATTGGATTTAGGGTTTGGACGATTTTTAGAAAATCAACACAGAAATGTTCTGTCAGGACGTAGACGTCGCGACCCTATGATAGGGAGCCGCGGTGCCTTCTAGGGTTTCGATGAGGAGCGTCGCGACGCCAATCAAGGTAACAGGCAGGGGTCGCGGCTCCTATCCGAAATATGTGATTAAAAGTTTCATTTTAAAATTCTGGACTTACTGGACATTAGGCATCACGGCCCTAATGAACTACTGAAGCCAAAAGGTTTTTGCCTTGCCAGCGCCTCGACTCCATGGTGGAGCGCCGCAACGCTAATGCATTGCAGAAGCAGAATTTCAGCTTCTACCTCACTTGCGCCGCGGCCCCATCGGTCCAAAAAAAAATTAAGTTCAAAATATTTAACCCGTGATTATTATAAAACAATGTATTATTTGATAAGTATACTATTTATGTGCTAAATAATTATCATTTAAATTACTATAATAGCGTCCGCAAATAATTGTCTGGGTAGGCGGCGCCCAGTATGTGTTTAAATCGCTTAATATCATGCTTGGGAAGGCGGTACCCAATGTGCGCTTAGTTTTGCATGATAGTTAAGATGCTTTATTTGATAAAGCATGCTAGAGTTGATCTTGGTTAAAATCCTAAATTAAAATGTTCCCAAAAATTTAATACAAGTCTTATTTAAAAGAAACGCGTTATCAGTTATAATTGATTGTAGTGCAAAATCCTTTTCGGCGAGATGAGTATTTATGCCACAACATTTGCTCTAAATCTACGAGGAATCAGACTCTTTCATAGATGCATGGTAAATGTAGAAGTGGGTGATAAACATTCATGAGTATTTACACCACAGTGTTTGCTCTATAAGGCAAAGCTCACTCAGATACATAATTGTAGTCGCATAACGGGGTTGACTTACTAGGCTATCTTGACGCCACAGTGTTGGACAAGCCGAGGGACGCAGATCGATTGTTTAGAACATTCGGTCAACCAAGAGTTACAAATTATTTGTAATTGGTTTGGAGACCTACCAGGTTGTGTTGTTGAAGTTATCAGCCACAGCAAACGCGAAGACAACATGAACCTGGATATTGGCCCATTATGACCATATTTGATATGAGTCTGTATTCTTCCATGGGGTCGAAGAGTATGTTAAAATAGTGGGAGCTAATTAAACTAAAGACCATGTTAATTAGTTAACGAATGTGTTAAATAGAAATTATATTAGAGTTTAAATTTCAAGTCTATCTATTTCTTCAGACTATTTATAAAATGTCGAATCTATCACTGAAAATATTGGTCGAGACAAACAAGTTGACTGGAGCAAATTACCCTGATTGGTTAAGAATTCTGCGATTGGTGTTAAGACAAGAAAGAATTGAGTATGTGTTAAACACAGTGTCCCCCACAGTCCCTGCTGAAAATTCTGCTGAATATGCCCTGTTTGACAATGTGGTTTATAAAAAACATCTAGACGATGCTACCTCGGCACAATGTGTAATGTTGTCCTCCATGACTGTGGAATTACAGAGGCAACATGAAAAATGGGCCCCAACGAAATGCTAGAACACTTGAAGAGTCTCTATGACTCACAGTCTCAAACAATGGAGTATAAACAATTGAGGGACATTTTCAAATGTAAGCTGAATGATGGGGGTCAAGTGTCAACACATGTTCTGAAGATGATTGGGTTGATAGAAAGATTGGCTTCGATTGGAATGAAGTTGCCTATAAATGTCTCTGTCAACTTGATCCTAAATTCACTTCCTGGTTCATTTGAGAATTTTATTGTAAACTTCAATATGAATGGGACCAAGGTAAGTCTTTCAGAGCTTCACAACATGTTGAAGACCTTTGAATCATCTATCTCTAAAGGTAAAGTTGTGCTTATGGTGGGCTCTTCTAGCAAGTTCAAACCCAAGGGTAAGAATATGCAAAAGAAGAAGGGTAAGACGATTGATGCACCTATAGTTATGAAACCTAGAGAAGGTGTTCAGAAGAAGGCAAAAGTAGCTTCGGATGTGTGCCTCAACTGCAAGAAGAAGGGGCACTGGAAGAAGGACTGCACAGCTCCAAGAGGAGGCAAAGCACTAGGTGCTCCTGGCTCTACTGGATAATGTATGTTTGTCATTGAGATAAATATATATAAATAATTCTCATTGCTGGGTATTGGATACTGCATGTGGATCACACATTTGTAATTATGTGCAGGGTCTGATGGACAGCAGAAAGGTTGGACCTTGGGAGGTATACCTGCGCGTTGGAAATGGAGCACGAGTAAATGATGAACGCGTCGAAACTTATAGACTAGATTTACCTTCAGGCTTTTGTTTAGAACTAAATAATTGTTATTTTGTTCCCTCATTGACGAGGAATATTATTTCTATCCCAGTGTTAGACATTGAGGAGTTTTTCCCTTTTATTGTTAATGGAAGTTATGCACTGTCTTTTAATGGTTTTATTTGTGGAAATGCTCCGCTTGTGGATGGTTTTTATGTTCTAAAATGTAGTCGTGAAATTTTCAATGTGCAAAATAAATGAGCTAAAATAAGTAATCCAAGAAACCCCACCTATTTATGGCACTCTAGGCCTGGTCACATAAATGAATCAAGGATATCAAGATTAAGGAAGTTAGACTACCTGGAACCATTTGACTTGGAGTTCTATGATAACTGTGAATCTTGCTTGAGAGGAAAGATGACCATCAAGCCACTTTCTAGGAAAGGTGTACGAGCCAAAGAGGTGCTTGAGTTGGTCCATACTGATGTATGTGGGCCATTTTCAACTCAAGTTAAGGGAGGCTTTCCTTACTTCATCACTTTTACAGACGATTTCACAAGGTTTGGGCATGTGTATCTTATGAAACACAAGTCCGAAGCCTTTGAGAAATTCAAGGAGTACAAGTCAGAAGTAGAGAAGCAACTTGAAACAAGCATCAAGACCTTTCGATCAGATCGAGGAGGTGAATACTTAAGTAAAGAATTTCTAGATTACTTGAAGCTTCATGGAGTTCTATCACAATGGACACCTCCTGGAACGCCACAAATGAATGGTGTTGCTGAAAGGAGAAATCAAACCCTATTAGATATGGTTAGATCCATGACGAGTTTCTCAGCTCTACCAACATACCTTTGGGGCTATGCATTGCAAAGCTCAATTTATATTCTGAACATGGTTCCTTCAAAGTCAGTAGAGAAAACTCCATATGAGATATGGAATAGAAAGAAGATAGCACTTAAACACATGCGACCCTAGGGGTGCCCTGCATATGTAAAGTATATGCTTACTGACAAGTTGGAATCTAAAAGTGAGAAATATTATTTTGTGGGGTATCCAAAGGACACTAAGGGATATTATATCTTCCTGGAGAACATAAGATCATTGTTTCCAGAAATGCAACTTTTCTTGAAGAAGACTATGTCTACAAGGAACAGAGCTGCAATAAGATAGAACTTGAAGAAATTCAAGAACTACAAGATAACACAGAAGTCGAACCCTTGTCAAATGACCTAGACAAGGATTCAGTGGGAGAATTTGGTGAAGATTGGGTACTTAGAGTACGTCCTTCATCCAGTGGGAGTGTTGTGAGATATAGTGAAGAAATGCAAGGCTCTCATACACAACCAATAGAAGATAATACAATGGTTGTACATCATTCCATCCAGAAAATACATAAAAATGACATTCTTGAAAGCTCTCAAGGTGGTGGATTGTCTAGCACACAAAGACTTTCTCACAATCAAAATACAACAAGCACTGAAACGTAGAATAATCAACTCCGGACCACGAGGACTCATCGTCCTCCTGAAAGACTTAATCTCCTTGTTGAAACAAACAATGAGATAGATATTCCCGATGACGATGAACCTACAACCTACAGTGAAACTATGTTAGACATTGATTTGTAGAGATGACAAGAAGCCATGAAATCTGAGATGGACTCGATGTACATCAATCAAGTTTGGAACTTGGTTGATTTGCCAACAGGGGTTAGACCCATAGGATGCAAATGAGTCTTCAAGAAGAAGATTGATGCATATGGCAAGGTACAGACTTATAGGGCAAGATTGGTGGCTAAAGGTTATAATCAACGACATGGGGTCGATTATGATGAAACTTTTTCACATGCTGTGAAAATTAAGTCCATTCGGATTTTGCTTGCAAAAGCCGCATACTGTGATTATGACATTTGACAAATGAATGTTAAAACTGCTATCCTCAATGGTAACCTAATTGAGGAGGTGTATATGATACAACCTGAGAGTTTTACATCCAAGACTAAGCCCAAAGCAGTATGCAAGCTCCAGAAGTCCATAAAAAGCAAGCCTCAAGGAGTTGGAATATTTTCTTTGACAAAGCAGTCAAATCGTTTGACTTTGTTAGAAGCAAAAAAGATCCATGCGTTTATAGTAAGCGCAAGGAAGAGAGTATTGTCTTCATTGTTATATATGTAGATGGCATATTAATAATGGGAGACAATAAGACTCGCATGCAATCAGTCAATGAATGGTTATCCAGTACCTTCATGATGAAGGACTTGGGTGAAGCCTACTACATTCTTGGAATTAGGATCTATAGAGATAGACCTAATAGATTGTTGGGCTGTCACAGTCCATATACATAGAAAAAGTGTTAAGACGATTCTCTATGGAAAACTCCAAGAAGGGAGGTCTTCCTATGGGTCAAGGCATCAAGTTATCAAAGAAGGATAATCATTCTACTGTTGTAGAAATTGAATGCATGAAGAGAATCTCATATGCTTCAGCTATATGATCAATCATGTATGTCATGACCTGTACGAGGCCAGATGTGGCCTATGCACTTAGTATGACTTGCAAATTCTAGCAGAATCCTGGGGAAGAATACTGGAAAGCAGTCAAGAGTATTCTTAAGTATCTTAGATGAATTGAAGAATATTTCTTAATCTATGGTGGACAAGAGAATCTAGTGGCTACTGGGTACACTAATGCTAGCTTCCAGACAGATCTTGATGACTTCAAGTCTCAATCTGGATATACCTTCATTTTTAATGGTGAAGTAATGAGTTGGAAAAGTTCCAAGCAAGCTACAACTGATGATTCGACAACTGAAGCTGAGTACATTGCTGGATCAGAAGTTGTAAAGAGGTTGTCGCGATATCTGAGTTCCTGAAGGAACTAAGGGTTGTTTCAAGTGTCACTTGTCCAATAACGATTTATTGTGACAACACGGTTGCGGTTGCGCAAGCTAAAGAACCAAGATCAACAAACAGAAACAAGCATGTACGAAGGAAATACCACATACTCAGGGAGATGGTGAAAACTGAAGAAATAAGATTAGACTATGTTCCCACATATGATAATCTAACTGACCCATTTACTAAACTATTAAGCTTAGTTAAGCATAATGGTCATTTTGAAAATATGGGTATTAGATACATTGGAGATTGGCTCTAGGCAAAGTGGGAGATTGAAAGTATGTATGTCCTAGAGACAATTATTATTAGGGACAAATGTACTTGAACACATTCGTATTATTAATAAGATTAATATTTATGGCATTTACAATTATTGACTTATTGTTTAATTATTTGCAATTATTTATATATGTGCATCCCTTGAGCTTACGTTGTCATTAATAGAATGATATATTAATGATAGAGCGTAACTCTCAAAATAACCTCGACTAATGATCATCGAGAATGGGATATCAATGATATGTTATAAGTCGACATGTGGTCTGCATCACATTCTTGGAGAATGTAGTATGTCTCACCTGCTACTAGTAATGGTTACTAGTGATGGACACATGGATACTTCTGAAAAGTATTGGTATACCATGCTGATAAACTATTTGTTATACATGTCTAGAGTGTTATCAGCGTGTGGGAAATAAAGGTCCTCTGACTTGAGGTCAATACACACCTTGTTTACAGAGTAATGTACTTTGACCCTGTCCTAAGCTTAAACTCTTTATAGGAAAAGATACGGCTTATGTTGGGTACATTATGATGTAAACTAAGGTCGGAGTTGAGCCAAGAATGTGATTCATTCCTCGATTGGTTATTAGAAAGAGCACTCAACTTCTCAGTGATATTAGGTCGATCAAGTCATTGGCCAATGCAAGAGACATATTTAGAATGGTCTAGTTATCGACTAATATAGATGAGATAAAGTGATCAAGCCATTTGGATAGACACATGGCAAATCCTAAGCTTGATCGAGTGTGTCGTAAATTAAAGGAATTTATCATCTCACATAAAGGTTATGTTTGTTGGATTCAGGTAAACGTACATCACATATTGAGTTCGTCGTACGACGCAGTCTAGGAGTTCCATATGGACCTTAATTGGATTAGTGTCAATATGTGAAGGCTTATAGGGTCGCACTATGTCAATTGTCTCTTCGATCTAAGGGTGTATTGAGAAAATATTAAATATTCGATTTAAAATTGAGATATTTAAATTGGTAATAACTATGGATAATTTCTATTAGATGAAAATTATTTAATTATGTCAAAATTAGATTTTGGATTTAATTAAATGTGTGGAATATATATTAACGAAAAGGAAATGAAAATTACGTAAGGCGCCTCAGTGTCGACCCGACAGTGGGCCCAGTCAGACTTGCCCACTGCACCTCAGTTTTTGGGCAAGCTTAGAGCCCAACCCTAATTCGAATTTTGACCTAATTTTAACTATAAATACAGCACAACCTCATTGTTATTAAACACACTTATTATACAAAGTAATTCTAGACTTAGAGTCTAGGATAAAACTCTCTCAAACCTCTGCCAAAATTTCATGGCTTTCTTGACAAAGGAATACACCGTAGCAAGGTGCTTGCAATCGAATGGAGAATTATGTGTTCACCCTAAAGTAAAAGACTCAAGATTTTATAACCTGTAAGTTCTTGTTCAAGTTCTCTTTACATATTTTGATTGTCATATAACCATGCCAGAATGAATTGTTGGGTAAGTAGAACAAAATTTTAAACTTCTGTTGTGCCTACTTTACTTGTGTTTTGAACCCAACAAAATCCTACACTAATTACCAAAAAAAACTCGGGGGATAATACACAAAATTAGATTTAAAAAATAGAGAAGCGTTTAATAACAAATTCTTAAAAGATTATATATTTATATTGACAATCAAAATTAATTTACCTATATATACAATAGAGAATAAGAGATGATTGAAACTTGAATATACGCATACTTGCATGCACATACATACACACTACACACGCATACATACATTCTTAATGCATTTAATATCATAATAACAATTATAAAAAATAACATTAGATTTTGCAATAAATTCATAAAAGGATTATTCTGCTTATTATATAATTGAACTTAAATAAAAATTTATAAGTACCTAGGTTAAAAATATATTATTTATAATATAAAAGGGTATTACATAGATGGAGGACTGAAAATGTAAAGCGTAAAATAAACATTGCATAGAATAAAGGGGGGCGAATGTCTATTTTTCATAACTTAGGGGGAGTTTGATTCTTAAAACAAAGTTGGGGAGTGTAAATAATTTTCACATTATTCTTATGATCTTTTATAGATAGCTAGAATCTTTAATGAGTGAAAACAAGTAACCTAGCTAAGGAAATGAACGGAGTGAAAGAAAGCTTAAGCGGTACCCTTCTTAAATGCTCGATCGTCTATCAGATAGGAGAGAAAGAAAAGATCTTGATTAGGAGTCAGTTTGAGAGAGAAGAACGACCCCAAACCCGCGGAGATCCAAAGGTAAGACTTTTACAATAATTTAATCAAGTTATTAACACCTTTCCGGTTCAAGTTTTAACACAAAAAATCATGAATGTATATAAATTTTATTGAATCTCCAAAAACACTCATATTCAATCTTTAGTATAGGGTTTTTGTTGAAAAAAATAGGTTATTCATCCCTTATTCAACTATGATGATAGAATGAAGGATTAGTTACACGATGTAGCTAATATTTAAGAGGTATTTACCTATAAAAATTATATTTTAAATTAATTACCTACCATAGCTATACTATAAAGTAAAGTACTCTATTTTTGTTCTTGACTGAGAATCCGTCCAGACTTTAATTTTTTGTTCTTGACTGAGAATCTGCCTAGGCTTTAGGAGGAATACCTTTGACAACTACGTCAGCTACTTCTACTCCGACGAGAATCCACCATCAACCACATCATCTCCTTATTCTTGATTGAGAATCTGCCTTCATCTTTTTCTTCTCCCTCCCCCGGTGGTCAATATGTTTCCTCCGGATTTTTTTGTCTCCGGCATTTTCAGATCTAGTCAGCATCACCTTTGGCGATTTTAGATCCGGGCGTCATCACCTCTGGCGATTTCAGATATTGTTGTCATCACCTCGATTTTGGATATGGTCGTCGCCGTCATCACCTCAGCCATTTTTTTCGAATATGTACTTTATTTTTCCGACTTTGTTCTACTAAATTCTGGGAATTACGATAGACGCTCCACCACCGGAAAACTCGAGTTCTAGCGCCATTGTCATCTCCCTCCATCCCCGTCATCTCCTTCTTCTCCCTCCAGCACTGTTGTCATATCAGGCCGGAATCCATGATCAACCAATCGAATTTTATCATATATGAGTTTATTTTATTTTTTGTATTTCTCATATATGGTCGGATCTGAGTGTATTCGTCATTTTTAGTGTAAATTCATTGTATCTTTTTTTATTTTCGCCTGTATTTTTGTATTTCAAATGAGATTTTTTTTGTATTTTCGCCATATCCATGTAATTGTTTGAATTTGAATACTACCGAATTGAATATAACATAAAAGTAGCTATAATTGAATACATTTGAATTGAATACAACCGAATACATAACTGCTAGTCGTAATTAGCTAAACTATACCTATGAATTGTTACAAACGTCCAAACTATAATTATTTATCTTTTTTCTCCTATTTTTG
Source organism: Anisodus acutangulus (assembly GCA_029783415.1). NCBI lineage: Eukaryota > Viridiplantae > Streptophyta > Magnoliopsida > Solanales > Solanaceae > Anisodus > Anisodus acutangulus. The sequence goes on from CM056502.1 coordinate 46,216,555, forward strand.
TCTTTTCCTTCTATTTTGTTACTTACTAGAATTAGAAAAAGAAACAACAGCGTTTTGAAAATACATTCACATACGAAGAGGCACAATTATTGACCCAACCGTTTCTTTCAACAATTTAACCGTTATTCATTCCTCCTCATTCAATTAATATAGTTTAAAATCTCCCGTTACAACCTTTCATTTGCAGGAGTTGTTTCTCATTTTTTTACTATTAGCAGGTTTTATACATATAAAATCTCATTCGATTTGAAAGGTCTCACTCGCACACATGTCTAAGGAATCTGTTTGCTTCCTACTTTATTAGAAATAGCATATTCTCTTGCCACTCTGTTGTTAAACATGGAGAAACATACACGAATGAGTCAAGATATGTTGTCTTAGCCTAATTAATTGCACTATTTTCCTTATTTCATGTCTATAAAATCTCTCTCATCTCCTTTTTCCTCCTTTTCCAATGCTAGTTTCTAAATTGTTCAAGTGTTTCCTTTGTCAAATCTGTTAATTATTAGCGTTTCTCTTCTGAAATGATTGACTAACCATTGAACATTTATATGAGTTTTAGGCATTAGGCGGTGGTGATTAGGGATGGCAGATGGGTACAACTTAGCGGATTCCTCACCGCACCCGCTCCAGTTGGAGCGGGTATGGTTATAACTTTGGCGGGTAGTAGGTGTCTGTGTTACAAAGGATTGCAGGAACGGAAATTACAAGTAACTGCTAATGTAAGAATTGAAAATTACAATTCAACTAGAAAATTGAAAATTACAACGATGAACAAGAAAAACTGAAAAACTATTTTTTGTTGAGTCGAGTGTGGCACTCTGTCCTTAAGACAATATTGCCCCGTATGTATCTTTTATACGTCCTGGACAATTTGTCTCCCAAGATGAAACAACAATGGAACACTTGAGCAAAGGAAACTCAAGAGCTACCTTGAAGAATATTGAGCAAGAAATGATGCAAGGAAGGTGTAGGAAGAAACTGTTTTGCTTGTGTATTTTCGTGTATATTATAAGTATATTTTTTTGTGCCTCAACAATGGTGTAAGGGGTGTTTATATAGGTGAGGGAGGGTTGTTTAACTGCCCCCATAACAGCCATTATTGGCCAAATAATGGTCATTATGGAGGTAGTAAAACCACCAAAATAAATGGTGAAAGACCAACGGATTTGGCCATTATAGGAGGAGTAATTCAGCCAAAATAAATGGCTGAATTGAGTGCTTGGGCATTTCTGTTTCTGCTTTGACCGTCGAAATTCTGACTTTCTAAAAACTTCAGGGACCAAACTGTACATCTTGAAACTTCAGGGATCAAACTGTACTTCTGGCAAAGTTCTCTGGCCCAAAAAGATAATATCAGAAGGCCCACAACACACAACCCACAGCCCACGAACCCGTGAACCCGGAACCGGACGGGCGGGCGGCAGCGGCGGCGCGCATGTGGTCTTTCCTCGAACCGAAGCACATCCAGGTCCTCCCTCCTTTAAACACATGGGATACCCCTTGGGGTCCCAAACCCCAAACCAATTTCGAGTCTTATATACACAACAATTCTTTCTTCCTCTACCGATGAGGGAGAATTGAACACAACACCACACTTTCCATGCTTCAAATACCTCACTTCGTGGACCAATATCTCTTTCATTTCTCAATGAAATTTGACGATTCTTGGCCCTACGGTTATCTACGTACTTAGTAGATCATGCATGTGTGAAGAACCGAATTCTCCAACATACGTAACACTAGTGTTTAAGCCGTTAAAGTTGGTTGGTCGCAACTCCCGCCAAAGGCAAATTTCCAACAGTAGGCGGGTATGGGTATTGAAAATGTACCCGCCACCCGTGGCGGGTAGGTGGTGGATTTGCAGTTATACCCGCCTCATATCCGCCTCCCCCGCCCCGCATCCAAGCCCGCCTACCGGCCTACCCACCCGATAAGCCCAGTAATAGGTGTAGCAGTCCGTAAGCCCATAAGCCCAATGCCAATAATAAGTGAGTAGGCAAAACCCTACTCACTTACACTTAGTCCTTACTCAAGTTCAGCAGCCTTCACTCGTCGGTCTTCACACCTCCCTCTCTCGTTCACTCTTTAGTCTTTGTCGATTGCCGCCTCTCCTCCCTCTCTCGTTCTCTATCACGCCGCCATCAGCCTTCATGCCTCCCTGTCCATGAGACCTGACAACAGGTATTGATTAAGAGGACCTACTACTCTGAGAACAAAATGTTTGATTTTGTTTTCATTTGTGATAAAATTTAAAAAAGCATTTTTGGTTTACAAACTGTATGTTCTAGTTTTATAACTGTGAACCAAATCAACTACTCTAAGCTGGTTGATTTCAAACTGAACAGGAAAAAGCAATTTCTCGTCTTAATAGTCAATGATTTGAAAGCCCGTGCCTTTGGGTTCTTTTAAGAACACAAATAATCAATTATGTTTTGGTAGTTATTTTCAAAGGAAAAAAGTTCATATTTTGTTAAAACCAGCGTGCTCACATGCAATGCCCACCACTAAAGATGTGTCAACAACCTTCTAAAAATCCATCCCTTTATGTAGTTTGTCGTGTTTATATAATGTACTAATTTAATTTATAAAACTATTTTGTTTTGGGTTTGATCACTATTTTGTATTGATCACTAACTGATCACAAATGAATTGATTATAAAATATGGATGGCGGAGGATTTCCACTTGGGTTGTGGAGCGGGTGTAAATTTAAGAATAAACCCGCCTAGGCGGGTATGAATGTTGAAATTGTACCCGCCACGGATGACGGATAGGTGGTGGGTATAAAATTTTCTGACAGGTACGGGTGCGGGGGAGGAGTTACCCTCACCCCCGCCCACTGGTGATATTTTAAAAAAATCAACAATCAGGAAAATTCATCATTAGTTGTTTCATGTAAGCGGATCAATTTGCCTTGTTCTTCCTTGTGATTTATCTTAGTATTTTGGTTTGTTTCCTTCTTCTTCTTTTTTTGGCGAGTTTCGTCTGAGAGTTATGTTACTCTTATGAATAAACAAACGGCCTGAAATATATGGATTTTTTTCTCTCAATACTTGTATTTTTTTATATTATCTTTGTTTTGATAGGGCGATTTAGTGCCGGAAAAAATGTAAGTGATAATATCCTCACTTGCAAATTGTGGTGAAATTTCATATTAATGAAGTTCTTGAGCGCAAATATAATGTATGCCGTACGTGAACTTAAAAAATGTTATCGTTGTTTTGATTGGATTATTAGATGCTTGAAAAAAGTGAAATCGGTAAGATCCTCATTTGCAAATTATATTGAAATTGATATGTAGATATTCTTTAAAAAACAAGTTTAAATCTCCAACTTATGTATATTCATGACCACTGACCTTAATTGAAAATAATTTTAGGAAAATGTCATATCAATAAATTTCTTGAGAAAACGAATATGATTATGTCACACCTGAAGTTGAAGGTTTTAAAGTTTTAATTGATAAAATAAATTAAACTGATGCTTAATTATTACAATACATAAATTAACATTGAAAAGACAATTATATTTAAGAATTGATGTGATGAATGGATCAATATAGCAAAGACAAAATATATCTCGAAGAACAATTCTTCTTCAACCATTCAATCGATCGAGGTACTTGAGATATGCCCGTGACTATATTAATTTTGGTGTACTCTATATTTACATCTTAAGTAAATATTATATGTACTCACACACTCACACATTGACGCCACTAGATGTTTCACTTTTTAGATGAACATGCTTTTATCAGAAAAATATTTTCCCATCTTCTCCCAATTTCCTTCCACATTTTAAGTGTTATAATCCTTTCATATTTTTTTTTTTTACATTCGGAGTGTTTTCAATATTCTAAATTTTTATAAGATTTTTTTTGTTATTTTTAATATTAGAAAAAGATCATTTTGTAGATTTAATAGGTATTATATGACCGCGCGAAGCACAAACAAATTTTCTAGTATTGTTAATATAGATTGTGAAAATTGATTTAGTTAGATTAACGTGGATAGTACTTTTGCTTGGAAGAAAATATTGAGGTGAGTTAACATGCACATTCGTTTAAAGTCTTTTCTCACTAAATTTATATTTATAATGTGCTCAACAAAATGTCTAGAAAATGTTAATATGTGTTCAATTGGAGCGGGTAAGCATGCATTATCCATAAATATTTTAAATGTTAACTTTGTTGGGTATTACAAAGGATTTGCAGAAACGGAAATTACAAGTAACTGCTTATGTAAGAATTGAAATTACAATTCAACTAGAAAGCTGGAAATTACAATATAACAATGAAACCAAAATTACAATTTTTGTTGAACAAGAAGACCGGAAACTGCTTTGATTTTGCTGAGTCGAGTGTGGCACTCTGTCCTTAAGACAATATTGCCCCGTATGTATCATTTATACGTTCCGGACAATTCGTCTCCCAAGATAAAACAGCAATGGAACTATTGAGCAAAGAAAACTCAAAAGCTACCGTGAAGAATATTGAATAACGAAATGATGCTTGGAAGATTAGGAAGAAACTGCTTTGCTTTACGCTTTGTGTAAATTAGTGTATGTCTAGTGTCCCTCAACAATGGTGTAAGGGGTGTTTATATAGGAGGAAGAGGGGTTGTTTGATCGCCTCCATAATGACCATTATTGGCCAAATAATGACCATTATGGAGGTAGTAAAGCCACCAAATAAATGGAGAAAATTGCCAACGGATTGGCCATTAGTGGAGGTGTAATTCAGCCAAAATAAATGGCTGAATTGAGTCCGGAAACGTTTCGCTTCGACCGTCGAAATTGATTTTCGAAAAACTTGAGGATCAAATCGTACATCTTGAAACTTCAGGGATCAAATCGCACATCTGAAAGAATTACGGTCCAAAGCGCACATCTGAAACCACGGGATCAAAGCGTACTTGACAAAGTTTTACGGCCCAAAAAGATAATATCGAAGGCCCACGGCCCAGTAGTGGACCGGAATCTGAGCAGGCCGGGCCGGACGAGGCGGGCGGCGGCGGCAGCAGCGTGTGGTCTTTCCTCGAACCGAAGCACATCTAGGTCCTCCCTCCTTTAAACACATGTGATACCCCTTGGGGTCCCAAACCCCAAACACATTTCGAGTCTTATATACACAACAATTCTTTCTTCCTCTACCGATGAGGGAGAATTGAACACAACACCACACTTTCCATGCTTCAAACACCTCACTCCGTGAACCAATATCTCTTTCATTTCTCAATGAAATTTGACGATTCTTGGCCCTACGGTTATCTACGTACTTAGTACATCATGCATGTGTGAAGAACCGGATTCTCCAACATACGTAACACTAGTGTTTAAGCCGTTAAAGTTGGTCGGTCGCAACTCCCGCCAAAGGCTAATTTCCAACAATCCCTCTTGAAAGAGATTTTGGCGCACTCACATGGTGTCTTTTCATTTCGGCAATATTTCAATGGACCGATGTTGCATAAGGAGAGGTAGCATCGACTTTGAACCTTCCATAGTTGAATACCATCGGACTTACTTACTTTGCGCGGTGAGCGTGATGTCTTGAACCGTCGGTGTTTAGTGTAAGCCAAGTCAATGGTACCAACACAACAAATTCCCTTACTCTCTTCTTCGTAATGTTTTGTCCGTTTTGGCCATGGACAACGTCTTGGATTCTTAAGTGCGTTCATCTTGAGGCGGCAGTCCTCGCACTTAAATAGGTGGTCTCCTACAAGGTATCTGCTATACCCCACTTCACAAGTGTTAGGAACCATTAAAGTTTCCCAAAACCTAACCTCAAGCTGTTGAGGAGCATTACAGTTTTGAAAACTTAACCTTTACCCACTGCTGCAGATAGCACTTAAAGTCTATCGCGGGAGCGGCTTTGGAATTGGAGTTTCTTTTCGAAATCACTATCCGAAGTGCTCATACTTCCACCGGCGATCAACTGAACCTTTACAACTTCGTTTTCCCATTGAACCAAATTACCGGGATCTCCGGTTCGTAAGGTTGGAGTTACCATTGTATTAGTCCTTATATTTTGGGTTTTAAGCCCATTCCCTAACAGGCAAGCCATCGATCTTTGGGTAAGCTCCTTTGTCAATGGAGTGCGCTATATTATCCTTTGACTTGATGTAATCAATGGATATTATACCCGTGGTGATCGATTGCCTAACGGTCTTATGCCTCCGTCGAATATGACGAGACTTGCCGTTGTACATAGCATTTCGTGCCCTTCCTAGAGCCGATCGATCGCCGCAGTGGATCATTACCGAAGGTGCGGGTTTGTTCCAACACGGAACATCCTCTAAGAAGTCATGAAGCCACTCGACTTCTTCTCACCGCTTTGTCTAAAGCGATAAACTCCGATTCCATTGTGGATCGGGCGATGCAAGTTTGCTTAGAGGATTTCCAAGACACGACCACCACCAATTGTAAATACATACCCATTTGGTGGACTTGGTGTTCTCTATATCGGATATCCGGTTTGCATTCTTTGTACCCTCTAGTACAATTTGGATATCTCGAATAGTGTAACCAGTAATTTAACGTGTATTTGGTATTGTAATACCCGATTCAACGCCTTCCGGTGGTTATCACTCGGATTACGGGTGAACCTAGCCAACTTATTGACTGCGTAAGCAATATCGGTCAGTGCGGTTTGTTATATACATCAAACTACCGATCACTGCGCATATCGCTCTGGTATCTGAGTGCACCAAGATTTTTATCAAGCTTTTGATTTGTATCCATTGGTGACTTTATCGGTGAACTGTCTAACATCTCAAACTTTCTCAAAACATCCTCGATGTAGTGAGACTGAGATAAGACCAGTGTTGACACCCAATTTTGTCCCATCTTTTATGATTTTATTTGCAATTTTTAATATTTTTGACACTTTAAAACAATTTTAAAATATAGGCATATATATGTATATATATCATTATTATTAGTATTATTTGCATTTTTATTTGTCATTTGCATTTTTTATATCACAAGCATACTTTTATCCTAATATTATATGTTATTTTATTTTCGCAAAACGGCATTACATTTTATATTTTTTATTATTTTAAGCATCAAGAATTTCACAAATTTTTTTTTTTTATCTTATTGTGTTCTTTTCAATTTATAATTTTTGCATAGCTTTTTTTTATTTTTTTTTATATATAGTAAAACTCTTTTTATATTTTTAAACCCATAACCCATTTCATTTCCCCAAAACAATTCCTACCCAACCCAAACTAAAACCCATTTCGCCCAAGCCCAACCCATCACCCATTTATTTCCCCAACCCAAAACAATTCCAAACCCCATCAAAGCCCATCCGAATCGGCCCACTCGTCCAACCCAATACCCATTCCCTTTCCCTTTATTTCCCTTTTAAAACCAAAACCCTACAATATTTTTCATTACATATATCTCTCTCACTCTCTCACTCTCTTCTCTTCAACCCCATCACCAAGAACACCCATGCCCCAGACCGACGTCGCGGCCACCACGACGCCACACCCCATACCAGCAACACCACGTCCGGCCATGACACCCTCACCACTACCATACCCACAATCGACAACCCCCATACCCGTGACCCTACTGCGCGGTCACCTCACCCATGCCGCCATCGCCGCGACACACCACCACCACGACCCATACCCCTAACCCTCGTCGCCGACACCACCAACCAACCCATATCTACACCACCTAAAATCAAAACCCATCCATAAAATACCCCTTTTTTGTTCACTTTGTTTGAGGGTCGATTTTGTGGATTTTGTCAGAAAATAGGGAGGTTTGGTCTGAGCTTATGTCGAAATCGGAGCCTTTTTGCTCAACTTTGTCGGGTCGGGTCGGGTCAACCCGATTTAGGTAAGTTTTCCATAATTTTTATGCTTTTATATATCCTTGTTGGTTATCTGAAAATTTGGAAAGAATTTGATCCGGGTTGGCGTATCCGATTCAGATCAGTCCTTTGTTAAGTCGGTCGACCAGTCGTATATATTCCCAAATTTTTGTGTTTTAATATTTTTTGTTGTTGGTTATCTGAAATTTGGAAAGAAATCGATTCGGGTTAAAACATCCGATTCGGGTCGAGTCACTGACTCGGGTCGGGTCGACCCGGTTCGGTTAATTCCAGATTTTTGTATGTTTATATTGTGCTGTTGGTTACCTGAAATTTGGAGAAAATCGATTCGGGTTGAAAATATCCGATTCGGGTCGGGTCACTGACCCGTGTCGGGTCGACCCGGTTCGGTTAAATTCCAGATTTTGTCGTGTTTATAGTGTTGTTGGTTACCTGGAAATTTGGAAAAGAATTTGATTCGGGTTGAAGTATCCGATTCGCCTGGTCACTATTAAGTCGGTCGATTCGACCGATTGAATGAATTTCAGATTTTTGTTTTAATATCTTGTTGTTTATTAGTGAAAATAAAAAAATATATATTTGAATCAAGGTCGGGTCAACGAAATCGGTGATCCTTGCTGAATCCGAGCCTGAGGTCAAATTTAGAATTCGGGTCGGACATTTTTGCTAACTGCTGCTGTTTTTTTTGCATTTAAACATCCTTTCAACGGATATTTTGTTGTTTTACTGTTTTGAATTATATCTTGCATTTAGTAGATGAAATTAAATTGAGGCGCGCTTTTTTTGTTTCGTTTCTCGGTTTTACATTTCTTGTTTTAAACATCCGTGCAACGGATATTTTGTTGTTTCTTGTTTTATTGTTTTTAACTAATATTGCATTTAGGCCGATGAAATTAAATTCGAGGCCACGCTTTTCTTTCTTTCGTTTCGTTTCTCATTTCTTGTTTTCTTTAACATCTGCAATGGATTCTTGTTTTATTTGTTTTAACTAACACTACACTTAGGCCGATGAAATTGAATTGAGTAGCGCTTTTTCATTTTTCATTTCACTTTGCTTTTACCTTTGTTTTTAACATCCGGCGTGGATATTTCTTATTTTTTTTTACCAAACATCCGTCTTCTCGGGAATTGCCTCTGTTTTTACGCTTCTTTGTTTACTCCTGCTGCTGCTGCTCTTCTTCTTCTTCTTCTTGTCTGATTTCAATTTTTAATTTTGCTGATTTGAACACATACTACATTGCACAAAGAAAAATATCCGTCGATTTTTGAGGCCTCCACAGTTGTAAAGACGGAAAATAAAGCTTTTGGCAAGGATGAAACTTAAATCTTTTTCACCCGAGAGACCAACATGTTCGATAGGCAAGGCAACTAAAATGACCAACGAGTCATATGTTACTTAACCACGACGTGATTGGAATGATCTTTTCAAAATTTAAGTCTGAGCCCTCCGTAATAAAAACATTTATTGTTTTGGATACGGATTCGAAGTTATGTATATTTAATTGTTTCTAACCGTTTATTCTTGACAGCTTGTAAAGATAAAGTCAAAGAAGGCAAATAACCCCTCGGAGTTTATTTATTTTGTTGTTGTCATTTACTTTCTTAATTCAGCTTTATTTCATTCTGTATTGTAATATTATTGTACTCGTGAAATTATTGAAATGTTTAGAATAGGCAAACATAGAATTAATTAATAGGGTAGTCTAAAACTTGAAACCCATCGCTAGTTTATTTATTTTTAGGCTCGATTAGTTTTAAAATTGAAAATCGCTAGTTTATTTATTTTTAGGCCCGTCGCCCATAAAAATCACATTGCATACATTTTTATCAATTTTCATACAATTACATATTTACATTCTTTTTAGCTTTACATATATATTAATGTCATACAAATGTATACTTGTACAAATGCATCATTTCATTAACTACTTGCAACATTATTGTTATACTTGTAAAAACATGCATTTTCCTTACTATAATAATTAACCTGAGTTTGATTGGATAACCGCAAGTTAGCGGATCTTAAAGGATGCCTAACCCCTTCCCTTTAGGATAATAAAGAACCCTTATCCAGAATTTCATTAGTTTCGTAGACCACAAAATTGGAGTTTATTTTGCAGCTTTTAGTTAACATTTAGGTGCCCTAATTCACCTTAGAATAATTAGGTGGCGACTCCTCAAATCAAGCATTTTTATCCAATCCAGAGGTGATCGATGCCATCAAGACGCGAAGCCCGCAGGTCAAAATCGGGTGCGACAGCATGGCGACTCCACTGGGGACTCAAGGTTCTTAACCATAACAAGTTCAGGTTAATTATTATTGCGCTTTATTTTGCTTCTTATTTATTCTACTGCTTCTAATTGTTTTCTTTTTGAAATTTTGTATGTTTAACTTCTTTAATTGCTATATTCTTTTATTGCTTTCCTTAAATTGGCATTCCGTTCATATTTCTTCCACTATGGAAAATTGACACTATCACACATTACACGCGAGGTGTGTTTTGCGCACCATAAATTCTTTCAATTTACCAAATTTTAGGAGAGTTGGCGTATGCGGAGTGTCAGGACCATCCGGAGGCCGCGTAGCCTTCTCACTCGAGTAGTCCGCTCGGGAACCTTGAGTCGATGAAGCCTAATCTTAGTAAATTTAGGATAGAGCTATACCCTTTTATTTTTTTAATCATGCATACATACACCATAGGTAGGTCGATCCTTGGCATCGACTCCACAATTTAGAAATCCACCAATATTGTCGACGGGTCTCGCTCCCCCAACGATCATCAACATATTATTTGTAGCGTGATAATGATGGACTAATCCAAGCTTAATCATGACATGCCGATATTGGAAAATGTACATATATTTTGTCTTCATTTCCAACAAAAGCACTGTAGTTTGACAGCTTGGATTATTCTGTCATAATCTCTCATATTTGGCGTTTAGGCCCACCTCTGGCATAAGAGAGGCTCCATGCATGATAGGACGCGTATTTAATTCCTGCCCAGTTTGTTTGCTATTTTTTTCTTCTTTTATCTCTGTACATATTATTTAATGCAATAATTAGCTGCTTCAATTTTGTACATATCATACCATGTCGCTTGCGACTCTTGAACAAAAATTGTGTCACTGCCCAAGGATAAAGCGTTCTTGGACATCAAGACTCGGATCTCGTGAAGCAATCAGGGGAGTCTTTGACCATACTTTCACTCTTACATTTTATTAGTCTTTTAGTGACTTTCCTCCTTTCACCCGGTGCTTTTATTTTTTGCAGGAAGATCGTCCTCGCGAACAGATTGAGGCGGTCGTTCTAAAACATTATTCCTGGATATACTTCAGGAAAGAACAAAGCCAAAGGCTTTCATAAAGATGACCGAAAGATGTTTTGACTGGAAAAAGTCAGCCAACACCAGATTCAACGAGTCATCACTTTAATTTGTATTTTTGTTTTGTTACATATTTGCAAATTCAGTTGATATGTTTAATTTTCGTTACATAATTTCTTTATATCATACCATTTTTACAACATATCATTACGAACTACGAGTGTCGATTCTCACCATACGATTGTGATACGTGAGTAACCCTTCTCAAAAGTGCGACACCCCTAAAAAAAAAAGCAAATAAAAAAATGAAATGAAAAAAAAAAATGATTTCGGATTATCAATCTTTTTTCATTACATCTTAATGGACAATTTTTTCATTTACATCCTATTGTGGATTATTATTTTTTCATTGCATTCATCCTAATATGGACAATCACTTTTTATTTCATACAATTTTACTTACTAGCTTATCGTGGATAAATTCTTTTTCAATCTTACATTTTTATAACCTATCTTCACGAACTACAGTGTCTGATTCTCACCGTTCGATTGTGATACGTAGGTAGCCCTTCTCGGGTTCGACAACACTAAAAAAAAATCAAAAAAAAGAAAATGAAAAAACGCACTTCCTTGTCCATAGTAGATAAGAACATATCTGGTTTATCAATTTTTTCATTCATCCTATAATGGACATTCATTTTTTTTTACATGCATCCTATTGTGGATGATCATTTATCCATTGCATTCATTCTATTGTGGACAATTATTTTTACTTTGCATTCGTCCCATAGTGGATAATCATCTGTTTTATACAATTTTTACTTTTACTATCCTAGTGTAGATGAACTTTTTTTAAACATACATTTTTATAATCTATCAAGACTGAACTACGACACCGATTCTCGTCAAAGATGAGAATCGTAAGCTGACCCTATTCGGGTTAAATTACCCTTTATTCAAAAAATACAAAAAAAAAAAAAAAAAAAAATTAAAAATCATTGATGGACTTGGTTGATACCAACACAGTTAGGAGTGTGCATAGGAAAGAACAAGTGGAGAAGATTGTCTTCGTGGTAAGCCATAGATTCTTCTGTTACCTCTCATTCACTTTGTGTTGACACTTAAAAATTGTTTTCATGCTTCCAAGATATGAACAAAGCCAACCTCATCGTTTCATGTGCATTGTGTGGTGAGTTTTTAGAATAAGTTCAATTGCATTGCCTTTGTGATCTAGAACTTGGCTCGAATGTTTGTTGAGGCGAAATCTGAGTAACACTTGGTATAGGAAAGGATCGTAGGCTTTCTTTGATCCGTTTGAGCCTTTCCAGCTTACCAAATAACATTATCCGTAGCATTTCCCCTTTGAGCCTGAAGCCTATTTTTTGAACAACCACATCTTATGCCTATACCCTTTCTGAGTGCGTACACGCGCTATCCCTCTTTTGGCCCGACCTCCTTGAGCGCATCAGAAATATGCAAATTGCTGAAAATGATTCGAGTTGAAGTTGCAATGTTCCCAAAAGAGGAAAACAAAACAAAATCAAAGGACGACTTCACACAAAAAGGAAGTTAAAAGCCCCGACAATATAAAAAGAAAAAAAGAAGGAAATAACTCCGAAAAAAGGGGAAAAAGCTCCAAGCAGAAATATTCAAAAGAAGGGTACAAAACAAAAGGAGGCAAAAGAAGCAAATCGGAATCAATGCACACAAATACCAAGCACGAACATATTCCAACGCTCAAGGAAGGATTAGTCACTCTTTACCCAAATAATATCATTTCCTTTCCCAAGCCTACATTACAAACCCATAACAAGCCCTACATGATCCTATACCGAGGGTTCTCACATTAGTGGATACTCACATGACGGCCAAGCCTATGGTATGACAATTAAATGCATTGAACATCTTTACGAGGGTGAGTGTACTCCTCTAGACGTCCCAAAGATCAAAATACTGAAATACATGTGAGGAAGGGACTTTCTTTCAGTGAGGGCATTTGAAACATGAGGATGCATATATGTCAAAATCTTGGCTTGAAGCAAGTGTTGATACTCAGGTATGTCTGAGGTAGCATCTGAAGCTGTAGGAATTACCTTGATGTCTGTCTCGATTTGTGAAAGCAAATATGAAAACTCCTAAGCACAATACTAATTGTTGGTACCAACCGAAGTCAAGACGTGATTATGTCTTTTTCATATTTTCACAAAAAAAAAAAAAAAAAAAAAAACAAAACAAAAAAAAAACCTTGCAAAATATATTGCATCATTTTTCAAACTCTAGTCACTCTCTTTTACAAAAAGAAAAACATTCTACAAATACAAATCTATTTAGCATGAACTACGTTGTGACCTGATTCCCTCGGCGGGATACGTAGGCGGCCACATAGGCTTCGGTCCCATAAAAAAAAAATCCTTATAAATCTTTTATTTTGCAGCGAACTACGTTATGACCTGATTTCCCTTGTCGGAATACGTAGGCGGCCTACATCGGCTTCGGTCACACCATTGGAATCTTTCTTCCATTATCTTGCACACAACTCAATAGGCTCACATGATTGCCTTAACAGGACAAACAAGTTGCGGCCGACGGACTCGATTTTGTCCGTTAGAAGTTCAACATCTTCATATATACCATAAGCTGGGGCATATTTAAGGGTTCATTGCAAGAATATGCCAGCGAACTGAAAAAATGCGGACAACCAAGTCTTCAATCTAAACCAATATGAGCTTGCAAGCGTCCAGGGCAAAAGCTACAACTCACAAATTTCTTTGAGTCACGAGGTCTTGAGGTTGACAAAGCGGAGAAGCCGCAACACGTGTGCTTAATTTGGCAAAGACGTCGCCTCACATTTTCGCCGTGCAAGAATGACATTTTAATTCACGATCCACATGAGTTTAAATCGGCGAAGATTCAACACAACGTGGAATCATATTACACCAAATTAGCGGCAATGGGCGTCATTTACATCCTTCACGGCATTACAGCAGCGACAACACGCCCATCTGGCGGCGTCGCCGACGCTGCGCCTATGCAGCGGCGTCATCTGCACAACACGTCTACACAATGGCGTCTTCAACACACCACGTCTATGCAGCGGCGTCATTTCAACCCATGCGGGTCACAAACGCATCACGTCAATACAACGGCGTCAATCAGCGCCCACCTCCTAATGCGGGTATTTCATTTTGATCGAGCGCCCACCTCCTGTCACGGGTATTTCATTTTTGATCGGCGCCCACCTCTGTCACGGGTATTTCAATTTGATCAGCGCCCACCTCTGTCTGGGTATTTAATTTGATCGGCGCCCACTCTGTCTGGTATTTAATTTGATCAGCGCCCACCTCTAATGCGGGTATTTCAATTTGATCGGCGCCCACCTCTGTCACGGGTATTTAAATTTCAGCGCCCACCTTCCAATGCGGGTATTTTAAATTTGATCAGCGCCCACCTCTGTCTGGGTATTTAATTTGATCAGCGCCCACCTCTGTCTGGTATTTCATTTTGATCAGCGCCCGCCTCTGTCTGGGTATTTCAATTTGATCAGCGCCCACCTCTGTGCGGGTATTTCAATTTACATCGGCGCCCACCTTCAATCTGGGTATTTTAAATTTGATCGACGCCCACCTCTGTCACGGGTATTTAATTTGATCAGCGCCCACCTCCTATCACGGGTATTTCATTTTGATCAGCCCGCCTCTCTGTCTGGGTATTTAAATTTGATCAGCGCCCGCCTCCTCTGTCGGGTATTTAATTTGATCAGCGCCCGCCTCTAATCTTGGGTATTTCAATTTGATCAGCGCCCACCTCTGTCTGGGTATTTAAATTTGATCGGCGCCCACCTCTGTCTGAGTATTTCATTTTGATCAGCGCCCACCTCTGTCTGGGTATTTCAATTTGATCAGGCGCCCACCTCTGTCGCGGGTATTTCAATTTCTGTCAGCGCCCACCTTCCAACGCGGGTATTTTAAATTTTGATCGGCGCCCACCTCTGTCTGGGTATTTAATTTGATCAGCGCCCGCCTCTGTCGCGGGTATTTCATTTTGATCAGCGCCCACCTCTGTCTGGGTATTTAAATTTGATCAGCGCCCACTCTGTCTGGGTATTTCAATTTACATCGGCGCCCACCTTCCAATGCGGGTATTTTAAATTTGATCAGCGCCCACCTCTGTCTGGGTATTTAATTTGATCGGCGCCCACCTCTGTCACGGTATTTCATTTTGATCAGCGCCCACCTCTGTCTGGGTATTTCAATTTGATCAGCGCCCACCTCTGTCTGGGTATTTCAATTTACGTCAGCGCCCACCTTCCAATCTGGGTATTTTAAATTTGATCAGCGCCCACCTCCTAATGCGGTATTTAATTTGATCAGCGCCCACCTCCTAATGCGGGTATTTCATTTTGATCAGCGCCCACCTCTGTCGGGTATTTAAATTTGATCAGCGCCCACCTCTGTCTGGGTATTTCAATTTGATCAGCGCCCACTCTGTCACGGGTATTTCATTTTGATCAGCGCCCACCTCTGTCTGGGTATTTAAATTTGATCAGCGCCCACCTCCTAATCTGGGTATTTCATTTCGATTAGCGCCCACCTTCTAACGCGGGTATCTTAATTTCAATCACGCCTATGCGACGTCGCCATCTGCATAACGTCTAAGCGACGACGTCACCTCATCACGCCTATGATATATCATCATCTGCATCGGGGAAGTTCTTCGAACGTTGTTCCACCCTTCCCCAGTATCTCGCCACATCCGCAGCAAGTGTCGTTCGAAACCTTTGGGCATTGTTTCTTGAATGTGCATAATCTTTTACAGCTTCTCTCCCCGTCGGGATTTTATTTCTTCCCACACATCCCTAACCTTCCCTTGAGTCCTGATGATCGGGACAAAATTGGCTACTCAGTCAACTTCTTTGGCGAAAACTCTTTCATCGTCTCCGACCAAAGAGGGCATCTGTTGACATCCCAATTTTGTCTCATCTTTTATGATTTTATTTGCAATTTTTAATATTTTTGACACTTTAAAACAATTTTAAAATATAGGCATATATATGTATATATATCATTATTATTAGTATTATTTGCATTTTTATTTGTCATTTGCATTTTTATATCACAAGCATACTTTTATCCTAATATTATATGTTATTTTATTTTCATAAGCGGCATTACATTTTATATTTTTATTATTTTAAGCATCAAGAATTTCACAAATATTATATTTTATCATATTGTCATCTTTACAATTTATAATTTTGCAAAGCTTTTTTTATTTATTTATTTTTATATATAATAAAACCCTTTTATATTTTTAAACCCATAACCCATTTCATTTCCCCAAAACAATTCCTACCCAACCCAAACTAAAACCCATTTCGTCCAAGCCCAACCCATCACCCATTTATTTCCCCAACCCAAAACAATTCCAAACCCCATCCAAGCCCATCCGAATCGGCCCACTCGTCCAACCCAATACCCAATTCCCTTTCCCTTTATTTCCCCCTTTTAAAACCAAAACCCTACAATATTTTTCATTACATATATCTCTCACTCTCTCACTCTCTCGATCTCTCACTCTCTCTTCTCTTCAACCCCATCACCCAGAACACCCATGCCCGACCCGACGTCGCGGCCACCACGACGCCACACCCCATACCGCAACACCACGTCGCGGGCCATGACACCTCACCACTACCATACCCACAGTCGACAACCCCCCATACCCGTGACCCCTACACGCCGGTCACCTCACCCACTGCCGCCACCAGTCGCCGCACACACCACCACGACCCATACCCCTAACCCCCGTCGCCGACACCACCAACCAACCCATATCTACACCACCTAAAATCCGAAAACCCATCCATAAAATACCCCTTTTTTGTTCACTGTTTGGGGGTCGATTTTGTGGATTTTTTGTCCGAAAATAGGGAGGTTTGGTCGGAGCTTATGTCGGAAATCGGGAGCCTTTTTGCTCACTGTCGGGTCGGGTCGGGTCAACCCGATTTAGGTAAGTTTTCCATAATTTTTATGCTTTTATATATCCTTGTTGGTTATCTGAAAATTTGGAAAGAATTTGATCCGGGTTGGCGTATCCGATTCGGTCAGATCCTTTGTTCGGTCGGGTCGACCGGTCGTATATATTCCCAAATTTTTGTGTTTTAATATTTTTGTTGTTGGTTATCTGAAATTTGGAAAGAAATCGATTCGTTAAAACATCCGATTCGAATTAGTCATTTGACTCGGGTCGGTCGACGATTCAGTTAATTCAGATTTTTGTATGTTTATATTGTCTTTGTTGGTTACCTGAAATTTGGAGAAAATCGATTCGGGTTGAAAATATCCGATTCGGGTCGGTCAGCGACGTGTCGGTCGACGATTCAGTTAAATTCAGATTTTGTCGTGTTTATAGTGTTGTTGGTTACCTGGAAATTTGGAAAAGAATTTGATTCGGGTTGAAGTATCCGATTCGGGCCTGGTCACTATTAAGGTCGGGTCGAATCGACCCGGTTCGAATGAATTTCCAGATTTTTTGTTTTAATATCTTGTTGTGTATTAGCTGAAAATAAAAAAAAAATATATTTGAATCCGGGACGGGTCAACCCGAAAACCAGGACTGATCCTTGCTCGTAATCGGGTTGAGTCAAATTTAGAATTCGGGTCGGACATTTTTGCTAACTGCTGCTGTTTTTTTTGCATTTAAACATCCTTTCAACGGATATTTTGTTGTTTTTACTGTTTTGAATTATATACTGCATTTAGGCCGATGAAATTAAATTCGAGGCCGCGCTTTTTTTTGTTTCGTTTCTCAGTTTTCTGTTTACTGTTTTAAACATCCGTGCAACGGATATTTTGTTGTTTTACTGTTTTATTGTTTTTAACTAATATTGCATTTAGGCCGATGAAATTAAATTCGAGGCCACGCTTTTTTTTCTTTCTTTCGTTTCGTTTCTCATTTCTTGTTTTCTTTAACATCATGCAATGGATTCTTGTTTTATTTGTTTTAACTAACACTACACTTAGGCCGATGAAATTGAATTCGAGTAGCGCTTTTCATTTTCATTTCTTGCTTTTAAAGACCTTGTTTTTAACATCAGGCAGTGGATATTTCTTTTTTTTTTACCAAACATCCCGTCTTCTGGGAATTGCCTCTGTTTTTACGCTTCTTGTTTACTCCTGCTGCTGCTGCTCTTCTGCTTTCTTCTTCTTGTCTGATTTCAATTTTTAATTTTGCTGATTTGAACACATACTACATTGGCCAATGAAAAAATATCCGTCGATTTTTGAGGCCTCCACAGTTGTAAAGACGGAAAATAAAGCTTTTGGCAAGGATGAAACTTAAATCTTTTTCACCCGAGAGACCAACATGTTCGATAGGCAAGGCAACTAAAATGACCAACGAGTCATATGTTCGCAACCACGACGTGATTGGAATGATCTTTTCAAAATTTAAGTCTGAGCCCTCCGTAATAAAAACATTTATTGTTTTGGATACGGATTCGAAGTTATGTATATTTAATTGTTTCTAACCGTTTATTCTTGTGACTTGTAAAGATAAAGTCAAAGAAGGCAAATAACCCCTCGGAGTTTATTTATTTTGTTGTTGTCATTTACTTTCTTAATTGACTTTATTTCATTCTGTATTGTAATATTATTGTACTCGTGAAATTATTGAAATGTTTAGAATAGGCAAACATAGAATTAATTAATAGGGTAGTCTAAAACTTGAAACCCATCGCTAGTTTATTTATTTTTAGGCTCGATTAGTTTTAAAATTGAAAATCGCTAGTTTATTTATTTTTAGGCCCGTCGCCCATAAAAATCACATTGCATACATTTTTATCAATTTTCATACAATTACATATTTACATTCTTTTTAGCTTTACATATATATTAATGTCATACAAATGTATACTTGTACAAATGCATCATTTCATTAACTACTTGCAACATTATTGTTATACTTGTAAAAACATGCATTTTCCTTACTATAATAATTAACATGAGTTTGATTGGATAACCGCAAGTTAGCGGATCTTAAAGGATGTCTAACCCCTTCCCTTTAGGATAATAAAGAACCCTTATCCAGAATTTCATTAGTTTCGTAGACCACAAAATTGGAGTTTATTTTGCAGCTTTTAGTTAACATTTAGGTGCCCTAATTCACCTTAGAATAATTAGGTGGCGACTCCTCAAATCAAGCATTTTTATCCAATCCAGAGGTGATCGATGCCATCAAGACGCGAAGCCCGCAGGTCAAAATCGGGTGCGACAACCAGCCCGTCAGACGTCTTAGAGATCTTAATCCCTAAGATGACATCTGCGATACCCATATCCTTCATGTCGAAGCATTGTTTCAACATGTTCTTAGTCTCTAGGATTACCCTAGGACTGCTTCCTGTGATTAACATGTCGTCTACATACAGGCATATCATAACAAACGAGTCAGAGTTACCTTTCGTGTAAACACATTTATCACACTCATTAATGGCGAACCCCTTCGATAGTAGAGTACTATCAAATTTTTCGTGCCATTGCTTCGGGGCTTGTTTCAGCCCGTACAGAGATTTGATAAGTCGACAGACTTTTTTCTCTTGCCCTTGAACCACGTACCCCTCGGGTTGGTCCATATAGATTTCTTCTTCCAAATCGCCGTTTAGGAAGGCTGTCTTAACATCCATCTGGTGTATCTCAAGGTCACGCAAAGCTGCGATCGCAATAAATACCCGTATGGATGTCATTCGGGATACCGGAGAGTAGGTATCAAAGTAGTCAAAGCCTTCTGTCTGTCGATAGCCCTTGACTACCAACCTGGCCTTGTACTTGTCTATAGACCCATCTGCCTTGTATTTCCGTTTGAGTATCCACTTACACCCCAACGGTTTATTTCCCGGAGGAAGATCAACCAACTCTCAAGTATGGTTGTGCAGAATGGAGCTTATTTCACTCTCAATAGCTTCTTTCCAGAGCGGTGCTTCTGGAGTTGACAACGCCTTAGCAATTGTCCTTGGTTCATCATTAACCATATAAGCTACAAAGTCAGGACCAAAGGATTTATACTTCTGGCCCTTTACTTCGCCTTAGATCCATCTCTCGAGTCTCCAAGTTACGAGAATCTGGAACACTAGATTAGGATGTTCACCACCTCGAGATTCGCTAGATCTGAACCAATTAGATCCGGCGAGTCAAGGACTCCGGTTCTTGAGAGCTTTGTGCATAACTTCGTTTGAGAGAGGTTATGTCTTTCTCCTTTCTAGGAAAGGTACTTTCAAAGAATAGAGCATTCCTTGATTCCATTATTGTACCCTGGTGGATATCTGGAATATCGACTTATGCACTAAGAAGCGATAAGCACTCTTTATTTGCATATCCGATGAATATGCAATCTACAGTCTTAGGCCCAATCTTGACCTGCTTTGGCTTGGGTACTTCAACCTTTGCCAGACAACCCCACACCTTAAAGTATTTGTAGGTGGGTTTCTTTCCCTTCCATGATTCATATGGAGTTTTGTCCTTACCCTTATGTGGGACTCTGTTAAGAATCATATTAGCGGTAAGGACGGCTTCTCCCCACATGTTTTGGGGAAGACCAGAATTGATAAGCAAGGCATTCATCATTTCCTTTAATGTGCGGTTCTTACGTTCCGCCACACCGTTTGATTGAGGTGAGTATGGAGTCGTCGTTTGATGAATAATGCCTTCTTGGGCACAGTATTCCTCAAAAGGCGCTACATATTCTCCCCCTCTATCGCTACGAATGGATTTAATCCGTAGGCTAAGTTGATTCTCAACTTCTGCTTTGTAACGTCGGAACGCTTCAAAGGCTTCATCCTTACTTTTCAACAAGTAAAGGTAACAATACCTTGTGCTATCATCTATAAATGTCACAAAGTACCCGTTTCCCCCTCTAGTTTGTGCAAACTTCAAATCACATATATACGTGTGAATAAGCTCTAGAGGAGCGGTATTCCTTTCGACGGATCGAAAGGAAGCTTAGTAAGTTTTGCCTCTACGCACACCTCACACTTATGTTGAGGGTTTACGTCGATAGACGGCAACAACTCCATCTTTACCGACCTTTGAATAGACTTGTAGTTCACGTGTCCTAATCTATGATGCCATAAATTAGAAGACTCAAGCAAATAAGAAGAAGGTTCAACTTTATTTCCTTGACGCAATACTGAGACATGGCATTCACTTTGAAGAGGCCTTCACAGACGAAGCCCCTCCCACAAATGTGCCATTTTTAGTGAGTACAAATTTATTTGATTCAAACACTAGCCTAAAACCGGCATTAACCAATAAAGGTCCGAAACTAGATTTCTTCTAATCTCTGGGGCGTGCATCACTTCCTTCAGAGTGAGTTCCTTGCGGAAGTCATCTTCAGGACCACCTTTCCAACCCCTAGCACGTCCAGAAGAAGCGTTGTTGCCCATGAACGACTTCTTGTCGGAGACCGGAGTGTGCGTGGAGAAGGCATCTTTGTTGGAACAGATGTGTCTTGTTGCACTGTGTCCACCCACCAGCTGCAGAGTTCTCAACCAAGTTGGCTTCTAGCACCACGGCCGAGATCCTCAATCATGTCATCCAGGGGCGTGTCGCCAGCGACGTTAGCTTGAGCCTTGCCTTTCGACTTGGCTTTCTGTTGTTGCTCAGTCTTGAGCTTGCGGCATTCCTTGATCCTGTGACCAGGTTTCCCACAGTGATGACAGTTACCTCTGAACGTCTCCGCTGCGGGGGTTTTGCCGTCTTTGTGGAACTTCCGCTTGTTGCTTGTTTTCCCTTTGGCCTCAGCCAGATTCGTCTTTGCCTCAGAATGTTGTCTACCCTTTGGCAAGGTCCTCTTATTATCTTCCTGAATTTGCAGTTTGATAACAAGCTCTTCAAAGGTCATCTCCTTTGTCTTGAGTTTCAAGTAACTCATAAACTCATTCCACGAAGGAGGTAACTTTTCAATCAGCGATGCAACCAAAAACTGCTCGTTTGGCTTTAGTCCTTCCAAATCCAGGTGATGTAAAATCATTTGGAATTCCTGGACTTGGGACATCACTGTTTTGATGTCCACCATTTGGAATTTTAGAAATTTCCCAACGATGAACTTCTTAGTACCCGCATCTTGTGCGTTGTACTTCTTTGCGATTTTCCTGACTCTTTGGCGGTGCCAACGGTAGAATATACCGTGTAGAGAGGGTCTCGCCAAGCGATTGATATATAGTTCTTGTACATGAAATCGCTATGATTCCACGCATCACGAACCATCTTCATGCCGTTAACGACATGGATACCAAGGCCCCTTCACCCGCTTTCAAAGGCGAAGAGTCCATTTCATCTCGACTTGTGGAGGATCTTCCGTAAGGAACCGGCCATGCCCATAATCATAAGTAGAAACGGCATCTTTTGCCATCTTTAAATTCGATCCCATGAACTTTTCGAGGCGATCATGGTGGTGTGAAGAAGAGGGGAGCTCCAGCGGTCGGGAAAGCGGCGGTGTTATCGCCTTGAGCGAGCAGCGGCGGCAGCGGTGAAGGCGGAGGGTTATCGCCTTGGCGATGGCAGCGATGGGAAAGCGACAACGTTGCCTCGAGAGGCGGCGATAGCGCGGCAACATCGGTCATATTTCCAGCCATGTTATTGCGATTCCGTAAGCAAAATATTGTCTTAAGTTGTTGGGTATTACAAAGGATTTGCAGAAACGGAAATTACAAGTAACTGCTTATGTAAGAATTGAAATTACAATTCAACTAGAAAGCTGGAAATTACAATATAACAATGAAACCAAAATTACAATTTTTGTTGAACAAGAAGGCGAATCGCTTTGATTTTCTTTGAGTCGAGTGTGGCACTGCATCCTTAAGACAATATTGCCGTATGTATCCTTTATACGTTAGGACAATTCGTCTCCCAAGATAAAGCGACAATGGAACCATTGAGCAATGGAAACTCAAAAGCTTCCGTGAAGTATATTGATTTACGAAATGATGCTTGGAACATTAGGAAGAAACTGCTTTGCTTTTCTTTCTGCCTTGTGTTAATTCGCGTATGGCTAGTGTCCCTCAACAATCGTGTAAAGGTGTTTATATAGGAGGAAGAGGGGTTGTTTGATCGCCTCCATACTTGACCATTATTGGCCAAATAATGACCATTATGGAGGTAGTAAAGCCACCAAATAAATGGAGAAAATTGCCAGCGGATTGGCCATTGGAGGAGGTGCAATTCAGCCAAAATAAATGGCTGAATTGAGTCTTTGGAAACGTTTCGCTCGGACCGTCGAAGTGCGATTTTACGAAAAACTTGAGGACCAAGCGTACATCTTGAAACTTCAGGGATCAAACTGCACATCTGAAAGAATTCTGGTCCAAACTGCACATCTGAAACTTCTGGGATCAAACTGTACTTCTGACAAAGTTTTCTGGCCCAAAAAGATAATATCAGAAGGCCCGTGGGCCCGTGGGCCCGCCGGACCGGACGGGCGGGCGGCGGCGGCGCGCGTGTGGTCTTTCCTTGAACCGAAGCACATCTAGGTCCTCCCTCCTTTAAACACATGGGATACCCCTTGGGGTCCCAAACCCCAAACACATTTCGAGTCTTATAAACACAACAATTCTTTCTTCCTCTACCGATGAGGGAGAATTGAACACAACACCACACTTTCCATGCTTCAAACACCTCACTTCGTGAACCAATATCTCTTTCATTTCTCAATGAAATTTGACGATTCTTGGCCCTACGGTTATCTACGTACTTAGTACATCATGCATGTGTGAAGAACCGGATTCTCCAACATACGTAACACTAGTGTTTAAGCCGTTAAAGTTGGTCGGTCGCAACTCCCGCCAAAGGCTAATTTCCAACAAACTTTACTTGCTATGTTTTTACTTATGGATAACTGGATTCTTAAATATCTGTGAAACCTTAATGCTCCTCCTTTTTTTGTTTCCATATGTTCACTTGTTTATAACTTGTTTGTTATTGCCTATGCCTTTCCTTTCCTTTTTCTTTTTTTCTTTTTTTCTCTTTATCTTGACAGGTCTGTATCTTACTATGTTTACTTTTGTTAATTATGTTCTTTAATTTCTTGAAAAATATAGTACCTAATGAACTGCTTCATTCAATTCCATTTGTAGTTGATTTATGACCTTTCCTGTAGTTTTATATAAACTAAATCATTTAATTCAAACGAGAACCATATACAAGAAAGATCCGACTGAAAAAGAAGTTAAATTTTTCAATATGTCAATAGGCCTAGAGTTGTTAAAATCTTGTTATTGTATAGACCAAAGGAATCCGTTCTCATAATATCTTTAACGACGAAGAGTTGTAACAGTATATAGGGTGTTGGCCAATTCTTTGACTGTTTTTCTTATAATCACGGTGACCGATTTAGTTTGAGTACTCGACTAATTTCACGAGGTATCTGCTACTTCTTACCATTATACATATCATGTAATTCTTTAACTATTTTGGAGATAAGTGTTTACTTTTTTGGATTCCTTCATTCATTTAAGTGATGTCATCTCGTAACTGAATTGTGCAACTTGTGTTATTAGAAATATTTTTCACCTACATCAAATCAGATGATCACATTGTCTAAATTTGTTGGAGGGCTAAACAGTCAAAACTTTGAGTGCAAGAATTAATTGTACTTAAAACAAGCTTTGAAATCTCTTTTCCTCATTCTTGTCTTCTATTTTTATCTACATGCAGGAATTATAGTTAAGAACTATAGTTAGCTATATATAGAGATGACAATGAGACGGAACGGTGCGGGTTTAGCCATATGCGGGGTACGGGTTTAGATATATGAGGATGCGGGGCGGCACGGGCAGGTCGAGATAAAAGAAATTTAATTCTACGCGGGTGCGGGCCGGGTGCGGGTGCGGGTGAGGGTTAAGATTTAATTTTTTTACAAATTATAACTTAGAGTTGGTGTTATTGCGTAGCTATTCAAATGTTTAACTTTCTGCCTTCCCAAATAGCATAATATATTAGTAATATAATGCATTTATTTGTAAAGGTATCTCTGTAGAATTCTATATTATATAGTTGTAAATGATTTTATGCTAAATTTTGTAATGTTTATGACGTAAGAAAATGATATTGACTTAATGCTCTCAAGTCTCAGAGGTTATATAATCAAGTGGTTGAAATTTTAATGGGGGAGGGGGGGGGGGGGGCAGGTAGTGCAGATCGAGTTGATTGAACCTGTGCGGGTTTATGTGGGTTTGCCCCGCAACCGCCCCGCCCCATTTACCATCCCTACTTAGCTATCAAACATAATTCATGCATAATGAAGTCTTTATCTATAGCAATAATAGAAGGTCAAAACATATATATATATATATATATATATATATATATATATATAATTATGTTGAATTTAGCATATTGTTCATTACAAGGAATCTGTGAGTTTGAGGCTTTTCAGTGTCTCAAGTTGATATTATTTTCATTATTCTCAAATACTAGTACTGCCGGTCTATCATTTTTTTTTTGTAGAAGGGTGTTTTCGCCACTGTATACCATGCTAAAAAGCATATATCTAATTTTTATCCATGAATATGATAGTTAAATTCTTAAATTGTGCCAATTTTAGTTTTTTTTTTTTTGTAGCAATATAATGGATGTTAAAAGTTCGGCGAATGTTGTTGATCCAAGTTCTGCTCGTGGGCTCCGAATTATCGTGGTTGATCCTGACACTGCTTCACTAATGCACACAGCAACCATACTCGAAGAGCATTATTATACAGGTATTTTTCTTTTGTAATTATATTTACTTTATTTTTAGGGGTTTAATACTCGCTCGCTATAATTTTGCTCTATTTTATACACTATCTTGTATTGTTCTTGTTGCTTTGATTTTATAAACATTTTGTCACTGAATTTTGAAAAGATAATCAAATTTGTTGAATAATGTGTAGGAGAGCTTCTTTTATTTTATAAATGTGGTTGGGGGGGGGGGGGATAACCATTCTTATCAAGTGGTTAGGAATTTAATCAATCAACATTTACTAAATTTGAGGCTATTATATGTTTAATAGTTAATTTTGTATATCCTTTTTAATCTAAAATAATTTTTCCTTTCTCCAACTAGCATTATTGTCAACTCAGCTATTTTCTTAATCGCTCTTAGGTTCCATAGATTATCGTATAAAGGTTTTTCTTTACTTGAAGTTTTCTTAGATTTCTATTTAAATAACGTGTTCATTGTTAATTAATGAAAATTTCTATAAAATGAATATTCGTGTCATGAAGCTATTGATCTAGTATATTCGTCATGTATACATGTGAATAAATTCGTTAAACAATAATTAACACATAATGCAATTACCTTAAGTTCACAGACAAAATCAGAACCTTTCTTTATCTATATATAGTAACTAGAAGAAGTGGTTAGGATTATGGTGTATTTGTTTTTGTTGTACAGTGACGACGATTGAATTAGCAACTATTGCCTTGTCAATGATTCGAGAAAGGGAGAACCAATATGACCTTGTCATTGCTGAATTCAACATGCTGGAAATGGATGGATTCACGTTTCTCAAGCACATTTTGCGTGATAGAAACATCCCGGTTATTTGTAAGTTATGCATCATCGTAGAGGACTTGTTTGGAATTGAGGTGCAGACGTTTTCTTTTGTGATCTTTACTCAGATAGCCGATATGATTCACTACTATCTACTTTTCCTAGCCGATATACATAAACAATATATTAATTGTTGGAAATTTGCCTTTGGCGGGAGTTGCGACCGACCAACTTTAACGGCTTAAACACTAGTGTTACGTATGTTGGAGAATCCGGTTCTTCACACATGCATGATCTACTAAGTACGTAGATAACCGTAGGGCCAAGAATCGTCAAATTTCATTGAGAAATGAAAGAGATATTGGTCCACGAAGTAAGGTGTTTGAAGCATGGAAAGTGTGGTATTGTGTTCAATTCTCCCTCATCGGTAGAGGAAGAAAGAATTGTTGTGTATATAAGACTCGAAATTGGTTTGGGGTTTGGGACCCCAAGGGGTATCCCATGTGTTTAAAGGAGGGAGGACCTAGATGTGCTTCGGTTCAAGGAAAGACCACACGCGCCGCCGCCGCCCGTCCGGTTCCGGGCCCACGGGCCCACGGGCTGTGGGCCTTCTGATATTATCTTTTTGGGCCAGAAACCTTTGCCAGAAGTAAAGTTTGGACCAGAATTCTTTCAGATGTACAGTTTGGTCCCTGAAGTTTTCAGAAAGTTGG
Source organism: Anisodus acutangulus (assembly GCA_029783415.1). Lineage (NCBI taxonomy): Eukaryota > Viridiplantae > Streptophyta > Magnoliopsida > Solanales > Solanaceae > Anisodus > Anisodus acutangulus. The sequence goes on from CM056502.1 coordinate 46,243,964, forward strand.
AATTTCGACGGTCAGAACAGAAACGTCCAAGCTCTCAATTCAGCCATTATTTGGCTATTATGGAGGGCAGTAATCAGCCCCCTCCCTCACCTATTTAAACACCCCCTTACACCATTGTTGAGCACACAAAAGAATGACCAAGAGTTAACGATGAGATGACAAAGCAGTGCACGAAAATACACAACCAAAATAGTTCTTCCTACAACTTCCAAGCATCATTTCGTTACTCAATATTCTTCACGGTAGCTCTTGAGTTTCCTTTGCTCAAGGGTTCCATTGCTGTTTTATCTTGGGAGACAAATTGTCCAGGACGTATAAAGGATACATACGGGGCAATATTATCTTAAGGACAGAGTGCTACACTCGACTCAGCAAAAACAATTTACATTTTTCCGTCTTCTACAAAACTGGAATTTCCAGTTTTTACTTGTGTAACAATTGTAGTTTCAGATTACTAGTTGAACTATTGAATATTTGTTTATCCTTTCGAATACTTGTAATAGTGATATACTTCCCGTACTGCTTTATAAAGTACCATAGAGCAAAAATACCCAAAATTAATTATACATGAATGACACATATTATTCATCCGCCGGCTGTTTTTAGTTTAAGCAGTTGAGTTGATGACTATTTAAGTTAATTCTTTTTTATTTTATTTATTTATGTGAAATATCTTAGAAAATCTTGTGCAAATAAATTATGTTTTTTAAATTTTTGTTGTAGTGATGTCTCATAAAGCAAACGTGGAGATTATCATAAGAGCCTTAGAGGAAGGAGCATGCTTTTTTTGGCGAAAACCATTAAGGGAGAAGGATCTCATCAATGTTTGGCAGCATATTATCCGCAACAAAGTCAAAGCAAAAACTCAAAAAGTGAACAAAGAAAAGCTTACATTTCAAGAAGAGGAATCTTTTACTGGTAAAAAGTAGTTAATGTTAATACTGCAATTTGTAATTGACTTAGGCTCACAATTAAATGACAATCCTCAACTAAATTTGTTTCATCATTTCAGTTTCTAAAGTTCAACTAGAACAAAGTCACTTTTACCAACAAATTTTCTTTTTCTTAATAATAAATTGAAAGGAATAGTGCAATCCGAAATAATATTACATTTTTCTATGAATCAATGGGTTATAATAATTAATTTTCAAAATCTTCAGAAATTTATGTCAAACATGAAACACAATACTCTCTCCGATTCCAATTACTAGTCCTTTTGACAAATTGAATTTATTTCATAATATATAACATTTGAAAAACTGAAGGGGAGTCTTAGAGTAACTGGTAAAGTTGTTGTTATGTGACTAGGATGTCATGGGTTCAAGTCGTGGAAACAGCCTCTTGCAGAAATGTAAGGTAAGACTGTGTACAACAGACCCTTGTGGTCCGACCCTTCCCCACACCCCGCGCATAGTGGGAGCTTAGTGCATCGGACTGCTCTTTCTTTATATAACATTTGAAAAACTAAGAAGTGTTTATGGCTTCAATATGAACAGAGACAGCAGGTGACCCAAAGAAACATAGAGTCGACAAGCTTGGAGCTCAATGTTCCTCATGTGGTTCTTCGCCGTTATTGTCTAATGCTTCTACTTTGCAAAATACGGAAGAAATGGAAGTGACGCAAGGATAAATTACAGAGTTGGCGCAAAAGTGGAAAACTTATGAAGCTAACTTTGCTAAAATCCAGAAGTTAATGAAGAAGCATGCGCCTCAAATATCTGATGACGAGAAAGAGACTAAATCCGATGAGGATTATATTGTAGTTGTTGTTGGTTATTGTTTTTTATTGTGACGTTTAGACTATTTAGACTTGAAATTTCTCTTTGTTGTTGGTTTAGGATGTTTAGGCTATTTCAATTTATGTTTGTTTGGCATGCTTCAAAATGCTTGAATGTTTAGACTATTTCTTTATGTTTGTTTGGTTGTTTAGGACGTTTAGTCCAAATTTAGTTGTTTGATTGTTGCTATAGTTGTTTGATTGGACTCTTAAGTTTTGGCTATTGTGTTTGTAATTTGGCAGGTGGTGTAGCCAATAATACAGTAATTTGTTGTAAAAATAAATGCAGAATTTCCGATTACAGTGGTGGGGAAGTAGTCGAAAATTAAAAAAAATTATAGAAATTTAAGCTTTCCGGCTACTGTAGTCGGTTGATTCATAAAAAAGGTCCAGAAATTTGAAACTGTAGTCGGTATACTAATTAGATAAATAATTAATAATTTAAATATTCTGATTACTGTACAAAAATAGCTATAAAAGAATTATTTAATAATTAAAATATTTAATAACGATTGTCGAAAGATTTAAATTTAATAAATACTTATTTTATAACTTGACTACTATTAGGGTGAGCACGGGTACAGGGTACCCAGATACCCGACCGGAACCGACACTAATGGGTAGGTTCCGGGTAGATATATTATAATAACTGGTAGGTTTCGGATAGTAAAATTAAGAACCGATCAATGTCGCGTCCGGTTCCGATTCCGACAAATAGAGACAGGGTTCCCGGACCCGGAATCGATACCCGAAACCTATGACATATTAAATATTTTTACTTTTTTAATTCCATTATTTTTTAGTTAATAAATAAAAGAATAAAAAAGGTCATACTAAAGTACACCATTTAAGGGGGGAAGGGGGGGGGGAATCAAATGCAGAACATTCACTTTCACCATAAAAAATAAATCAAATAATACAAAGTGACAATCATAAGCAGAGAAAAAGTCAAAAGCGGTAGAAAACTGAAAAATTGAATTTTTAAAATTATGTACTCCTTTAAGTTATTGAAAAAGAAAGTTGAAACGAAAACCAAAGCAAATCTTTGAAACATTCTTGGGATATTTGCTCCGAAAGGATTCTTTATGGGTTTTGTGGCACTTAGGGTGGGCAAAAAACCCAGAGAACCGAAAAAACCGAACTGAAATTCGGTTCGGTTTTTTCTCATTTTTAAAAAAAATAAACCAATTTTTTTGAAAAACTGAATCAGGATTTATGGAAGTCGCATGCGGCATGAACTTGATTAACATATCAAGGAAGCATTGACATAAAATGTAGGGAGAAAGTAGTTGTAAATTGGTAAAACTTTAAATGGTCATTACTCTGCGCTCGGATGTCCGTTTTACCCGATTATTTTTTTGATTTTGCTTATTTTTTTCGAGACGGGGCAGGTCAAATTGCCACAAGGCGGTTTGGCACAGACAATTTTTAGAAATACGTCTGTTTTCCCAATCAATTTGTGTTTTCCCCCAAATCGATTTCTAATTTTCCTTTTTTTTGTAAACATCTCACGATACACAATAGATTTCAACGTCGAAATTTCATGATAGTGTAGGTGTGAATGATAATTTCAGTTTTGGAAATTCAATTTAAAAAAAACCTATGCACAAATTCTAGCGGTTGATGCATATAAACGGTTTCTTCCAAATCCTCATGTAAGAAAGCATTCTTCATATCAAGCTGATGAATAGGTCAATTCTTCCCCATAGCTATGCTCAAAACCGTGCGGATGGTAGCTGACTTAACCATTGGACTGAAATTCTCACCACAATCAATACCCTCATATTGCCATGTGCCATTTGCTACAAGTCTGGACTTGTGATGTTCAAGGGCACCATTATCTCTGAACTTATGATGAAATAGCCACATACAATGGATTACATTCACTCCCTCAGGCCGCGGAACAAAATCCCAAATGCGTTATAAGTAAGCGCATTAAACTCTTCACGTATGGCCGCATTCCAATTCGGGTCAAGATTGGCTAAGGTTGGTTTTTTAGGTAGCTGGGAGATGGTTTGATTGGACAAATTAAAGTGGACTTTTGGTGTGAAAATCATGTGTTGTGCATAGGTTTCCATACGGTGGGTTGGAGACGGGATCGGGTTGAGCTGGTTAGTGGTGGAACTGGGCTGTGAGATATTAGGCTGGGCAGTTTAGGTATTGGGTTGGGCAGTGGGCTGGGCGTTTTGTATATTGGGCTAGGCAGTTTGTATATTGGGCTCGCCAGTGGATGTATGGGGCAGGACAGTGGCATTGATGGGCTGCGGGGTGGTTCGGGTGGGATCGGGTGTAGTGGGTGGGCCGACGAGAAGGGTGATGTGGTAGTGGGTCCCGTAGATGGGACAGTGGGTGACGGGTTGGTAATTGGCTAATATATTGTGTTTTGAAGTAGATGAGAGGTGTCTGAGTCATCAAGGAAACTGTAATCAGTGACTCGAAATTTTTGTATGTTGGCGAACGGGAAAACGTACTCATCAAACGTGACATGGCGTGAGACTAGGATTTTGTCTGTGGATAACTCATAGCACAAGTACCCCCTATGGTTCGACAGGAAAACTAGGAAGACGCAAGGAGTGGAGCGAGGTGCTAATTTTTTAGGGACCGTGGAGGCAAGATTTGGGTAATAAAGACAACCGAAAATTTGAAGGTGATCATAGGAAGAGATCTGACGGAAGAGAATTTCGATGGGTGTCCTATTTTGGATCATACGGGTAGGTAAGATGTTAAGAATGTGCTCTACCATTTTTAATGTATATACCCAAAAGGTAGGGGGACACGCATGAAGAAAGGTACGAATCATATTGTTAATGGCGAGGAGAATTCTTTCGGCTTTACCATTTTGAGGGAAAGTATGTGGGCAGGAGAAACGAAAAAACATACCATTAGCCGCACAAAAATTACGAAAATGGGAGTTATTGAACTCACGACCATTATCACATTGAAATATTTTGATGTCTTTTTCAAATTGTGTTTTAACCATTGTACGAAATTCAAGGAATTTGGAGTAAACTTGAGACTTAAGTTTAAGCGGATAGACCCAAAGGAAGTGATAAAAGTCATCTAAAAATACCAAATAATATTTATGACCTAGGTTGCTAGTTATAGGAGATGTTCATAAATCTGCATGAATAATATTAAAGGGAAAGAAAGTAATACTTAAAGAAGACGTAAACGGAAGTCTAACATGTTTTTCTAGATGACAAGAGGAGCAACTATGGAAAAGTTTCCATTTATTACAATGAATTAAATTGCAGTTTCTAAGAGAATAAAAAACATGAGCTCCCAGATGACCAAGTCTACTATGCCACGTTAATGGAGATATGGCAGCTAAAGCGGTGGGTGGAGTGACATCGGCAGCGGGCGTGGATAGGAAAGGATAGAGGCCCCCCACACTATTGCATCTCGTAAGAAGTCTCCCCGTACATAGGTCCTTTACAGAAAAACCAAACGGGTCAAAATCAATGGATACAGAATTATCAATGGCAAATTTTCGAACAGATATTAGGTTCTTGATAATGTTAAAGGCATATAGGACGTGTTTAAGGGAGTAGTGGGGTTGCGGTGGTGGAGTTAGTGTGTGGCCAAACCCTTGAATTGAAATGTAATGACCATTTTCGACCATAATAGATTGAGGAGTATTTAAATTGCGCAGTTGAAGAAGATTACCAAAATTGTTGGTGAGGTGAGACGTGGCACCTGTATCCATATAACATGCATCATCGGGCTGCTGGGCTAATGTGCAATGGGCCTGATGGCTTGGGCCTGTATGGCGAGCCACTGGGTGGGCTCCTAGGATGATGGGCCTAGGCTGAGCCCACTGAAAATGCTATTTTTGGGCCTCTGGAACGCTGCTAGAAGGGTAGGCCCAATTATCATACAGTGCCTAGGGTAATAGGTCGGACCACTACTGCGGTTGTTGGGCTTATTGTGGGCTACTCGTACGGCTTGGGACTGTCTGGCGAGCCGCTGGATGGGCTCCCAAGATGCTGGGCCTCGGTTGAGCCCACTGAAATTGCTATTTTTGGGCCTCTGGAACGTTGTTGGAAGGGCAGGCCCAGTTACCGGACAGTGGTCAGGGCAGTGGGCCGATCCACTATTGCGGTTGTTGGGCCTGTTGCGGACTGCATGTATTGTTGGCCCAATTTCCATGAGGAGGATTTGTGACGTTAGATGTTGAGAAAGAGGAAGCGGAAGAAGATATGTGGGATGCGGGGTGACGCCATGAGGGTATCCAAAATTTGGTAGAGAAGTAAAAGGGAGTAGAAGTGATGTATATCAGATGTATACAGTGTGTTTATCAACTGTTTCCGGTAGTAATTGGCGTCGAAAGAGAAGAAGAAATGAGGGGGCGGCCGAATAGGGTTGTGGTTTTTAGGCTCTTGATACCATGTAGAATAGTGTAAATCTCCTTGATGGAGTTCTCTTATTAATGTAATATATAGAGAGTATACAATTGTAGTTCTAATAGAATTAAGATCTCTATTTTACATTAATTACACTAAATATTAATTACAGAATATATTATGAATATATATTGAATATATATGGAATATATTCACTTTCACAGAGGTTACTGAGTCGAAGCTTTACAACCTGCTTTTCTTTTCTTTTCCTTTCCTTAATTAACGCTCAAAAAAGAATTACAAAATTAAATAACGAGGTCGGGGTCAAACAAAAATTAGGCTCCTTAACTTAACATGCAAATTGTCAAGCAATGTTATTTTATATTATTTATACATTGCACCTACATAACTATCTTTTCAGTTTACACCTGCATAGCCGAGAAAATTTTTCCACGACTTATTTATACATTATACGCTTATTGTACACAATGTATATGTTTTGGGTAAAATCCAGAATAACCAAGTGGTAATACCAGACGCAGACATGTGACAACAGTGGTAGGTCAAGCATGGATCAGTAACTAGGCCATACCGGGCGAGTTGATGTGCCCGAAAGTGGGTCTTGTTTGGCTCACAGTTCCCGGAGTCGGAGACAAGAGACCGGAGAAGCTTATTCAAGTGCGGGGTACCATCCGGGTGGATCGAAGCTCAATATATAGGTAGCCGTTACAGAAGATTCCGAGGTTTTCTTCTAGGTCGGCTGACCCTGGTCTTCTTTGAGTTTATGATATTCCCCGCTCGTTCGAGCTTTTGTAGGTCGTATCGAGAAAGCACCGCCCGAAGGTGCTTTAGAAAAGATGAACTCTACCACTACCAGTACCAGGCTTTCCTTTTTTGATTCTTTCATCCCCTCCGAGCGTTATTTGGTCATTATAACATATATTCATTCGTCATTAAGCGGGTGTGATTTGTGGATTGTGTTCCTCATAAGATTAGCTATAAATAGAGGATATTATTCTCATTGTAAGGCATTCTAATTTAAGAAAACATACAAAGCATACTATAGACACTCAACAATTTTCTTTAAGTTAATTGTTCTTTGTTATATTATCAAGTTTAGTCAAGGAGTCTTTTCCGGTGGGCTCAGCTCACAAGCTACGCCGTAACTCAGGCTATACTTGCTCTTTGACTAATAAATTTATCTTTTATACTTGTTATTGCTATATCTTGTTCTTTATCTTGTCAATTTGGTCAATACATTCACGCGCTCATAAACTGCGTATACATATTCAATTTTACCGTTTTACGAGTAAATAGTATCAATCTTGTACAAAAGTGTATAAGAGGTGTTCATACACACCTTTATACTGTTATGTAAAATATACAATATTATACAAACTTATACATTAACTGAGTTTTGTTTTCTACGAACTTCAACCCACGAAAACGGAGAAAAAACATCACCTAATGTGTAGTTGTGTACACTTTTTGGTGATTGATTGTGCGCTGCCTAGCAATGGAGACTTCCTCTCCTTCATCCAATAACCAATGCTACGGGATGATATGCACCGTTTTGCGTAGTGTAAATTTTCCGTTTAGCTATTACTTTTATACATAGGGATGGTCCTGTCCATCCCTTAGATAGTCTCAAGAGATTAGGCCATACGTCTCCCTCTTTAATCGGTACAAGTTATTGGGTTACAGTTTAATCTAATAAGGGTCATTTGAACAAATGTCCCTATTTTAGGGTGGTCTTTAAATTTTTGTCTTAAATTTATGGTCTTTAATTTTGCCTTTAAGAAGTTTTGACGCTATATAATTTAGATTTCGTAAGACATAGTTTAAGTTTAACTAAGGCATATGTATCATAATATCCACACAAATTATGCGGACAAGACAAAACTTTCAACACTCAACATAATCTTAAAAATGATATAATTTGATATTTAGCTCGACATAATTTACGTTTACCTTCGGCATATGTATCAAACACCGATACAATTATCCGGACAAGGCATAATTTTCAACACTCAACATAATCTGTAAAATACTTCAAAACTTTACCGCATAACTTAATTCCTAGAGCATTTATGCCGAGCGAGTCAAAAGTTTAGTTTTCGAAGATAAAAATGGTACAAAAATTATGTCTTGTATAGCAGGTTTGGATATTTTTATTAAATAAGTAATAGAGGCAAAAATTAAAGATAACAGACAGGAGGGCAAAAATTAAAGACCATTGCATTTTAAGGGAAATCCGTGCAAAAAAAATGATCTAAAATCGATTGCCGACCCAACCACCCCACCACACCACTTTTAGGAGGCTAAGGCTTTTGGCCCAAAAAGCCAAGTGATATAAAAGGTAAAAATCTCTATTTAATATGCTTATTTAATACAAATAAATTGACAAACGGGGTCGGATGAGACCACTTGCCGTAACCCGTAAGGTGCCTCCACCCTGGTTGTTCGTGCTAGATTCATCTTAAATAATGTAATTTTATGAGGAATTTGATATAACTTATAATGTAATTTTATGAGGAATTTACTATGAGTTATATCAAGACTGGTAATAATAATATGGAACATTTTCGTACACATGGGTGTAGTCACCAAAATTTATTGAAATAGATGAGGAAGAAAAGTCTTCATCATTTCTTGTTCATTCTTCAAGTATCTTCATGATCTCAGCTTCACACATTGAAATATCTTCCAAATGAGATGAACAAAATAAATCATCCATAGTACCATTATTCACCTCCAAATTTGGCATATTTCCAAAGTACTCCACCAAGTTATTTTGATTCTCAATCTGCCCCCTGGAAAATTGTAACTCAACATCTTGTCTTTCAAATCCTTGAGTGTAATAATTTCCCTCTTGAAAATTGACAACTCCTATGCCACATGAAGAAGTTAATCTTGAATTTGATTCTCTAGCAGAGGTGTCTTTATTATCATCAATTTTCTCATTTCCCACAATGCCAAACACTTCATTGGGACATTTGGTTATAATTATATGATCTTCTTCATTATTCTTGATCATGACATCTTTAAGTAGCTCTTTGATATTGTCCATGCCGTAACAACTTGAACTTTTAATATTTAATTTAGTTTTACTAGCAGAATTACCAGTAGAACGCATTACTCGTAATCTATGCTTCTGAAAGGGAAGAAAGAAACAAAAGTAAGACGAAATATTCATTGAATTACAATCTACTATTTAAGCTAAAGAAAAATATAATAAGCTCATTAGTTACTCAACAACTTTGGGAAATCGTAGAGCAATTGAAGCAAGTGAGAATAATATTGAAAATAATATAATCAAATATTAAAAAGTGTGTTCTATCTAACAGCTTAAGTTTTTAGATCAGATGGTCACACACTTTAAATATTTGATTATATTATTCTCAATACTATTAAAGTTGTACCAAAATTTCTTGGAAAAAGATATACAAAGATCACTTTAATGCTAGGCTGCTAGGGGTCAGAACATGGGTTTAAATTGTGTTTCCTTCCAGATCTGATGATTGTCCATAAACAAGAGTCATGGATCTAGTGAGACGATGAGTGATGATACATGTACGAGGTTTTCTTTTAAATTTCCAGAAATTGAGCAAAAACGGTAAATATGCATGGGTTGTTGGTGAAATCTTAATATTTTCATTTTTTATATAACCATTCAAATTTTCTATACCTACACTGACTCGATTAATTCAAACTCGTGCAGGTTAAGGCCCATTAAAAAGGAAGCATCCCTAACAAGGTCAGTTAACATCTAATCTTGCATTGTGTGATAGTAACTTTATGACTATGAGTTAATTCATTAATTTGAATGGTAATTCAATTCAAATTATAGAAATGACTCAATAAAGTCTCTTTTGTTGGTTGTTTATCAATAAAATCACTCATATTTTACGCATTATATATTCCACGACATGAAAAGAACTCGAAAATGACATAAATGATTCCTTTAAGTTTAAGAAAAGGGCTAGAGTTATCCTATAAATATACGTTTGTGCATATTAAATCTTGAAATAATTGTCCGTTAATTTTAACTATCGTTGTCAATAAGAGACCAGAAATGTTTAAGGAATCGAATAGTGCAAACCTGCAAATGACTAGCAACATGTCGATGAGTTAAGTTGGGAACGTTCATCAGCTTTAATAGTGCCTTTGGTTGAGCCTCTGTATATATAAAAGAACCAAACAAACAAATTGTTTAAGTTTAAAAAAATGGAAAACATTAATAATGAAGTTGAGACTTACTCGTTTCACCATCTAAAGCATTAACAGCTTTAAGGAATTTAAGATGAAGTTGAGGGGTCCAAATTAAACGTTGTTTTTGCTCCAAGTTAATGTGAACCTCTTCTTCTTTCCTTTTCTCCTCCATATTGACGCAACTATTTTCTTTATTTCTCTTGTATTTTCCTGCATATATTACATTGTTACACTTAAAAGTATTTTTCAACAGCTACCAGCTAGAAAAGCCATATACATCCAATTTGACAAACTAGAGTTAATTTCAGTTTGGTGATTGAACTTTGTAAAATTAAAATTATTTTTTCTTATTAAAGTAACAGAAATTAACCGTACTAAAATTTATTTTTATTATAGGTAAAAGTTCATTTACTTTAATGTGATAAAAAGTAATTATGTGACTTTACCATTATAGTGGTTAATTTCAGTGACCGTATGTGTAATTAATAAGTGCAAACTCTACTTTTAAGATTTTTACACAAGTTCTAGGAAATATGATGTTTAATAGCCTTAATCATAAGAGTAATTGTCTATATTCTCTTTTTCTCTATTAAACATCTAAACGCTCCACAAAGTGGAGCAACAAGAGTAAGAAAATAAAAAATAAAAGTAACACACTTTTTTTTTTTCTAAATTTTGCAACAAACTCAATTTGCAAAACGACTAGTAATTGGGATCGGATCGGAGAGAGTATTGTGTTTCATGTTTGACATAAGAAAAGGTAATATTTTTCCGGACTGTACTATTTCTTTCAATTTATTATTCAGAACAAGAAAATTTGGTGATAAAAATGACTTAATTCCAGTTGAACTTCTAAAAAATATGCGATGATAAAACAAATTTGCTCCAAAAGGTGGAATCTCCCACCCCAGGAGCCCCCACACCCCGGTCCGACAGGTCTGTGAAGGAGGTAAATCATGGTGACTCAATTGATTTCAAAGGTTAGACCACTACCACGCTGCGCACAAGGGGCCCTCCTTTATTTCAAGAAGAAACCCCCACACTGCCGCTGACGGGATTCGATCCTTGGTCTTTGCTCCAAATATCCCCTTGAAATAAAACAAATTTAGTTGAGGATGTTCATTTAATGGTGGGCAAAAGTCAACTTATAAAATGGATTTGCAGTATTAACATTAACTACTTTTTACCAATGAGAGATTCTTCTTCTTGACATGTAAGCTTTCTTTTGTTCACTTTTTGAAGTTTTGCTTTGATTTTTTCACGAAAAATATGCTGCCAAACATTGATGAGATCCTTCACCCTTAATGGTTTTTTCCAAAAAAAGCATGCTCCTTCCTCTAAGGCTCTCTTGGCCATCTCCATGTTTGCTTTATGAGACATCACTACAACAAAAATATAAAAAAAAAATATAATTTGTTTGCATAAGATTTCCTAATATGATGCATGTAAAAAAAATTGCTCGCTTAACTGCTTAAATTACATTTAACCTATATGTGTATGCGTGTATAATCAATGTGGAATCTATATATACCGGTTAGAAAAAGTAAACTGTGAATATCATCGACTATTTGAGTAAAGATCACAAAGAAGAACTTCTACTCCTCCGTCTCAAACAAGCTCTGCTTAAGAGATGCATAAACTTACAAATAATTGGGATGTCTCTTTCATGCAAAATGTGCTTGAGAAATGTGAATCCATCCATTTTTGGCATGTCGACTTCAGCAATGACAAGGTCATATTGGTTCTCCCTTTCTCGAATCATTGACAATGCAATATTTCCTAATTCAATTGTCGTCACTGTACAGCAAGAATAGCAACATATACGCCTTAATCTTAACCAATTGTTGTAGTCACTATATATAGATAGAGAAAAGTTTTAATTTGTCCGTAAACTTAAAAGTAATTGAGTATGTGTTAATCATTTACGAATTATGTTACTATAGTAATATTCACATATATGCCCGATGAATATGCTAGATCAATAATTTCATGACATGAAATATTCTTTTTAGATAAATTTCTATCACTTAACAATGAATAGATCGTTAAATTAGAAATCGAAGAGAACTTTAAGTAAAGAAAAACCTTTATATGTAACCTAAGAGACATAACAAAAGAGTCGAATCGAAAATAATTCCATTTGGAGAACCATAGAGTGACAAAATTTTATAAAATAAAAAGCAACAAGAATTGCACGAGATACCGTATAAAATAAAGAAAAGTTATAGTTAGTGTAAAAAATAGATTTTGGGCCTAACTCAACCCAAAAGCTAATTTAAATGGAGGAGGATTGCTCAAGCAATATAAGAAGACCAAGGATCACTTGTCCCACCGACATCGGAAACAATGAATTGGGACGGGTCTGACTCTGATACCATGTAAAGAATGGATCTTTGGCCTAACTCAACCCCAAAAGCTAGTTTAAAGGGGGAGGATTGCCCAAGCCATATAAGGAGGCCAAGGACCACTTATCCCGCCGACGTGGAAGAACACAACAGCTAGTGAAGAGTACTAAAAATCTAGAAAAATAAATTAATTGTAATTAAGAATTAAAGAAAAATACCTTTATAAGAGTGTTCTTCGAGTATGGCTGATGTATGCATTAGTGAACTAGTGTCAGGATCAACCACGAAAATTCGAAGCCCTCGAGCAGCACTTGGAATGACTATATTCTCCAAATATTTAACATCCATTATATTACTACACAAAAAAGGGCACAATTTCAGAATTTAGCTATCATGTTCATGGAGAAAAATTACATATTATTTTAATAGTGTGGTTTACAGTGGCGAAATACCCTTCTACAAAAAATATGACACTATTAGAAAAACTCGAATTACCTGGAAATTTTATCTGGGGATTTTTTCTGCATGATAGATTGACAATACTACTATTTGAGAAAAATGCAAAATAATATCAATTTGAGATAATTGAAAGCCTTAAAATCACAGTTTGAAACTCAAACTCACATATAATTAATGTGGAGTTGTGGTTACAGATTCATACTATACTATTTGCGCAAATATCCTCAGTACATCATTGATGGTCTAAATGTGTTAACAAAGAAAAAAGTGAAAGAGAACGTTGTGAAACAATCTCTTGTGATGGACAACATGCTAAATTCAACATAGTTTAAATAGACATCATTCTTTATGGGTTGACGTCCTGATATTGCTACAGATAAAGACTCCATAATGTATAAAAAGGGAGAAGACAAATCCTCCATATGTTTGATAGCTAACTGTCTAGTTCTTAACTATAATTTCTTCATGTAGATATAAATAAATGACAAAAATGAGGAAAAGAGAGTTTAAAGCTTGTTTTAACAATTGATTCTGTTGGTAGTTTATCTATTTATGATCCTAGAGAGAGACTCTGACTTCTCTCTAGTTTTCAATAAAATATATTTTCCTCCTTTGATCAGCCATGTCACAACCTCATTAACTAAACATATCTCTTGATTATTTTTATTAATGAATGAGTATGTATACAATTTACAATTTTCATAATATGAAAAATCTTATTCCTATTCTACTCTCAAAACCCTATTCTATTTGTACAAGAATTCTATAATTATGGTAAGTGTACAATGCTAATTATATACAAAAACCTATCACCAAAACTACCATATACACGGTGTGTATACCGTGTATATCACGGTCTCCCAATTGTCTTGGGTTTCCGTGATATACACGGTATACACAAGAGAGTATACCGTGTATATGATGCACGTATATGGTGTATATTTTCACACCCTCGCAGTCATAGCGGGCGGTCTTCGTACGCTGAGATTGTCCCTAAAATATTCAAATAGGACCGAAGTCTGCAATTTGATACCTGGAAGGGACATGTAAGACGCGTACTTGTCCACGAGCTACCTTTTCGCGAACGAAATGGATATCCATCTCAATATGTTTAGTGCGCTGGTGTTGAACCGGATTTCCAGAAAGATATACGGCACTAACATTATCACAATATACCAAGGTAGCTTTTTGAATGGGAAAGTGAAGCTCTAATAGAAGATTATGTAACCAACATGATTCAGAACCCACATTAGCTACCCCTCGATACTCGGCCTCTGCACTGGAGCGGGATAAGGTAGCATGTCGTTTGGCAGACCATAAGACCAAGTTATCGCCAAGAAACATACAGTATCCAGACGTAGAGCGTCTAGTGTCCGGACATCCACCCCAATCAGCATCGGTATACGAGACAAGTGTAGAGGCTGACGATGGATATAGATGCAAGTCATAGTCAAGTGTTCCCTGGATATATCTGATAATGCGTTTGAGCGCATTCATGTGCTCCACCCTAAGATCATGAATAAACAGACACACCTGTTATACGGCATACGTAATATTCGGTCTCGTAAAAGTAAGATATTGAAGAGCTTCAGCAAGACTGCGATAGTGAGTGGGATCCTCATAAGGTCAGCTAGCTGCAGCACTTACCTTGGGTTTGGTATCAACTGGAGTGAAAGTAGACTTACGTGAAGACATACCAGTGCGCTCAATAATCTCAGCGACATACTTCCATTGTGATAAGAATAACCCACATGCATGACGAGTGACAGCAATCCCCAAAAAGTAACTCAAGGGCCCCAAGTCTTTCATAGCAAACTCAGAACTGAGCATTGTCATGATAGACTTGCGCAAAGCATCAGAAGAGGCATTCAACATAATATCATTCATATATAATAAAATATAAGTCAGGGAAGTACCACGATGATATATGAATAACTAATTATCAGACCTGCTGTAAGTATACCCAATAGATGAAACATAGTATGCAAACCTCTTATACCAAGTCCGTAGGGCTTTCTTAAGCCCATACAAAGACTTTTTCAATAGACAGACGTGATGAGGATAATTGGGATCTCAAAAACCCAATGGCTGATGCATGTAAACGGTCTCCTTAAGATCACCATGTAAGAAAGCATTTTTCACATCTAACTGATGAATGGGCCATGCCTTTGAAAGAGTCAAACTGAGAACAGTGCGAATGGTAGCCGGTTTGACCACCGGACTAAATGTCTTACCACAATCCACGTCAACCTATTGAGTTTTACCATCACCTACAAAATGAGTCTTATGTCTCACAAAAGAGCCATCAGAATTATCTTTATGAGTAAAAATCCACATAGACCAAATAATATTAACACCAGAAGGACGGGGCACCAACTCCCACGTCTTATTTGCAATAAGAGCATCATATTCGTCGGTCGTAGCCAATTTCCAATTCGGGTCATTTAACGCAGACACTGGGTTACGAGGTATGGGGGATTTAAGAACATTAGAATTTAGATTAAAATGTCTCTTTGGCTTAGAAATACTCTGTTGACTACGAGTGACCGGTCTATGACTCTGGGAGAATTGGGCGGATATTGGGAAATATTCGGATGGGGGACGGACTGGCCAGAATGCAATGGGCATGCTGGCCCAACACAGGAAGCTGGATCAGAACCTAAAACAAAAGCATGGGCAGAACTGGGCTGGATATTCGGCCCAATTACTGGACCCGAGACGGGAGTGACTGGCCCACTATGCAGAATAGGAGGTCTAGCGGGCAGTGGCCCTGCTGACGGATTTTGGGTGAGGGACAAGTTCGATAAATGGTGGATAATATACGGAAAGACATCGTCATCTAAAAAATTATACGAACCAGGCCCGGGACTACTGACTTTAGCAAAGGGAAATTGGGTTTTATCAAAAATAACATGGAGACTAATTATGATTTTATTAGACGATAAATCAAAATATTTATAACCACGATGATTAGATGGATAACCCAAAAATACATAAGGGGTAGAACGGGCTTGAAGTTTGTTAATTGTAGTTGACGGAAATAGTGGATAACATAAGCACCTAAAGACCCTAGATGTGAATACGAATGAGTCTTATTATATAGGATTTGAAGATGGGATGAATATGTCAAACCTTTGGTAGGAAGTATGTTAAAAAGATAAGTAGTCATTTGTATAGCATGATGACAAAATAAAGGGGGTACGGAAGCATTGACCAATAAAGTTCAGACAATATTATTAATGGTACGAATTTTTCGTTCGGCTTTTCCATTTTGTGAGGATGTATGAGGGAAAGAGAAATGAAAAATGATGCCATTAGTATCATAAAAATCCCGAAACAACCCATTATCATATTCTTTGCCATTATCACATTGAATATTTTTTATTTCCCGGTCGAAGTGGGTACGAATGAAGGCTCTAAATTTTAAGAATGTGGAAAAAATTGTGATTTTTTCGCTAACGTAAAAGGTCCATAAAAATTAGAATAATCATCCAAAAATAGAACATAATAACGATGACCCTTAGAACTTAAAATGGGAGATGTCCATAAATCGCTATGAATAATATCAAACGACATTAAAGTACGAGAAGTAGAGGCTACAAGTGGTAATCTAACATGTTTTTCCAAAGGACAGGATTGACAAATATGAGTACTACGCGTACCCTCACAAGAAATAAAATTATTTTTATGTAAGGAAGAAATAATGGATGACCCAGGGTGACCCAAACGTGCATGCCACAAAGAAGGAGCTAGAGCTGCAAAAGTAGATGGCAAGGCTTGACTCGAGAGACTGGATGAGGGCGTGAAAGGATAAAGATCTCCCCTACTATCACATCTTATGAGAGGTATCCCCGTCTTGAAATCCTTTACAGAAAACCCATAAGGATCAAAATCAACAGAAACTCAATTATCAGTGGTGAATTTACGGACAAACACCAATTTTTTAATTAAGTTAGGGGCATAAAGTGCATTTTTCAAGACAAGAGGTGGATGAGGAGGGAGACAAAGTTTTATCACCATAACCATGAATTAGAATTGGGTTGTCATTACCAATAATTATGCCACGAGTTTTTATCAAATTGGAATAAGACGAGAGAGTACCTTGGTCGGACGTCATGTGAGAAGTGGCACCGGTGTCCATGTATCAATTCGTGTTTGGAGAATTCAATCCAAGTGTATGCATGGCGGCTTCAATATATGTAGGTGTCGGAATCAGAGTGGGGCCCGCAATATGATGGGCCTGTGGAGGTCGAGGCCCAAGCACACCTATTTGATGCCCCGGCCCAGCGAAGTTACGGAAGCCACTGGATGGTGTCGAATTGGGCCGAAATGAGTGATGGGCGGCCCACTGTCCAGGGACTAGAGAAGCTGAAAAATAGGGGTTGTTGGGCCACTCGCCATCGGCCCAGGCCCACTGCCAGGGGCCTATGGATGCGATCAGTTGGCCTACGGCCCACTTCCACCGTACTGGGCCCATTGTCACTGTTCTGGCCGCCCCCACCACCGCCGGAACCACCACGATTGCCACCGTAATTCTTGCTATTATTTTTCCAATTTTTCTTTCCTCCACCGTGAGCACGTTTTTGGCCCGAATTATCAACAAAACCTTGAGAATTAGCGGAAGAAGTCATCATGACCATGGGACTAGCACTGGTAGCCGCCTTTTTGGCCAAACCTGCTTCTTCTAACGTGAGCATCAAACGGACTTGATAAAAAAGTGGAAGTGGATTACTTTGACAGAGGAGAGTCCACACGTTATTATAGACCTCAGATAGGCCTGCAACCATTTGTAGAACAAAACGATTATTGATAACGGGTGCTCCAACGTTACAGAGTTCCTAGAGTCATTTACAATAACCAAACATTCGGGAAATCGTCCATGCGGACTTGGAAAAATTCCTGCTCAAGGGTGATAATGCGGAAATGTTGGTTATCCTAGAATATATCATGCAATCTATTCTATGTAGACATAGTCGTAGTGTCTGGCTCAATAATCGTCTGTAAAATGTCAGTAGAAATAGTGGAATAAATTCACTGAAGGACGGTAGCATCAAGAGTAATCCATAACGGAGGATCCTCCGCGGGAGTAGGGGTAGCAGGAGGAATTATGTGATGGAGAACTTGATGTGAGATAGCGTTAATTTTGAACAACTCCGCCCACGTCGCGTATTAGACATTTTCCATTTCAAGAACAATAGGGATGTGGTTCTTGATGTTGAAAATAGCAAGGGCATGATGAAATATGTTCTTTGATGTAGACATAATGAAAGAACAATAGGTGATTTAAGGGATTTGGAAGCAAATTTGGGAAGAGATGAGGAAGAACTTGGCACAAAACCCGAGGAAGGGCTCAAAACTCGAGAAAAACCGAGACAAGCGGAAGCTTTGGAGAATGAGGTATGTGAAACCTAGAATTCTGATACCATGAAAGAAATAATTCCTTGATTATTTTCATTAATGAATGAGTATATATACAATTTACAATTTCCATAATATGAAAAATCATATTCCTATTCTACTCCCAAAACCCTATTCTATTTGTACAAGAATTCTATAATTATGGTAAGTGTACAATGCTAATTATATATAAAAACCTATTACCAAAACTACCATATACATTGTGTGTATACTGTGTATATCACGGTCTCCCAATTGTCTTGGGTTTTCGTGATATACACGGTATACACAAGAGAGTATACCGTGTATATGATGCACGTATATGGTGTATATTTTCACCTCTACCCCAAATTCCACTGAAGCCTCCGAATTTGGGCAGTCCGAGTATGGAAGTTGACACTCCTAAGACCATATCCTACAAAGACATGGTACTGGAAAAAACTCATGTACTGAAGAGGTCTTTCCACCACTCTATAATGTTCAAAGTGGGAAGAACCAAGTTCTAGAGCCTCCAGAAGATCTCGATGCTATAACGATCTCCCCAGAAGAAAGAAATAGAATTTACCGACCATGAAGACTTTCGGTCATCATTAAACTTCTGGGGAAGAGATTGAACCATCAATATCTTAAAGGGAAATTGACGGATCTATGGAAACTTGAGGAACTCCTAAACCTTATTGCCCTTGGTTTCAATTTTTATGTAGTTAAATTTATGAGTGATGAAAGCCTTGATAAAGTCATGCAAGAAGGTCCATGGTTTGTTGCTAGCCATTTTCTCTCTATCAGAAGATGGGAGCCAAATTTCATCCCGGAAGATTCAAATATTGATTCGACGGCAATTTGGGTACGCCTACCCCAATTGCCTACAAAATTTTACGGTCGGAGTATTCTAGAAAGGGTCGGAAGAAGAATAGGAAGACTCGTCAAAATTGACGCTTGCACTTCTTCCACCATAAGAGGGAGATATTTCCGAATTTGTGTGGAAATAAATATAGGAACATCGGTTAAAAAGGCAATTATCATAAGAAACCACAAGCAACATCTCTTCTATGAAGGGGATGGGATTCTACGTACTAGATGTGGGAGGCTAGGACATATAACTTTCAATTGAACTTTTCTCCATAAGCAAACTACTACCACACCAACGCCGACGGAATCTACATCAGCTCCTCAAACAAGCACTCCAGTATAGATGGAATTAGAGTGGCAAACGGTCTCCTTTGAGCAGAGAAAATAAATGAGTCCAAATAAGAATCAAAATTTAAGGAGTAGTCCTACTACAACAACCAAAATTGACCCGGCGATGAAGGCAAAACAATTTGACAAGAGGACATGTCAGTTTTTTAACCCCAGAACTAGCCGGAATGTCATCGACAAGGGAAAAGAGGTGGCGGAGGAACCTAGGGCAAGACCTGTGAACCAATTTTTCAGTGGGCCAACTGATTTTGGCCAAAGCAGTATTTCGATAGACATGCCTAAACCGGGTAGTTTTAAAAAGAAAATGGGTTATCAAAAAAAGGCTATGGCCAACTCACTAACCCATGAAAAATCATCCCAGGTCGAAATTAATAAGTCAAATGATTTTAAATTTGAAATAAGGCCCACTTCTGACCCCACCTCTAGGAAGAGTTCAGATTATACATTTTCTATTAACAAAAGGTAAAATAAAAAGGGCCACACTAAACTCTCCAATCAAGATAAAAATAACCTTTTGCAATCTACTAATTTGGACACTTGCTACTTGTCCAATAAAGGAAAAAACGAGGTGGAGAATAATACTACTAATATCTACTACTTCTCATTTTTCTAACTCCCTCTCTGATAGCGTATCTAATAAAAGGGATACTACTCCCTCCAAAACTGATCTCATGTATTCAACCGAGGGCAATGAATACAATCATGTGGACGTGCAAAGCTTCGGAAAAACTGAAGCGTTCGCATTTAATACTCCACATATTTCTTCAGAGCTCTCCCACTGTCACAATCAAACTTCTTTGAACTCAAATGCTACCAACCTTTCTGCTATCCTTTCTGCTACTCCAGCTCTGCCTACCTTCAAAAATGGCGACCAACCCTCAAGAGCAACCCAACATTTTGATATTTGTAACAGCTTCACCACTACCTGATTATATACTAACATCATGGTTGGAATAGGGTCTACAAGGCCAGTTTTTTTCACTGAGCCTAGAGGCGGATGGATACCATATCCAGATCATAGTACAAGATACAGCTTTCCTAGCTCATCTGGTGACGGAGGGTCTGAATCAGGGGTTGACGAACTATGGCCATCAGGTATGGTTGTAGACCCTATTTCAGGCAATAAGCCAGGATCTAGCTCAATTTATCACACCTCAGGCTCGTCGACTGTTATAGGGGAGGTGATCAAGAACATCCTATTATTTTCCACTCCTAACCCAGAAATGCTTCCATTCAACCCACAGCTAGTCCAATGGACTGCTCCACCACCACCAAAACACATGCAGACAGAGTCCACCCACAATAGTGTCAACCATCCCAAGTCCTATGGAGAGTCCAAAATCAAAAGAGCCTTATATAGAGGCTCTAAGATCCAGCAACAAGGAGATATAAAAAATATTGACCTACATCCAGGTCCCAAATTCGAATGCAATAACCCTAGACAATCTAAGTTTGGTGGAGCTCAATGGTCAAAGGAGTGAGATGCTCATAGTACTTTTCCATATAATTCTGACCAAATTTGCCCTAGGAATCAAGTTCCCAGTGGATCCATCCAAAGGAAAATTTGCAATAGTTTTAAATACAACACTAAGGAGGCCAATAGCATAACCCATAACCCATGCAAGCATGAAGGGAAATGGGAAATGGGTGAGGAATGAGGAAACAAACCCCCGGAAGATGTTACTAATGAACTTCATCATATGGAATGTTAGGGGTGCTAACAATCTGGAGTTTAAAAGGCACTGCACTGTCATGATAGGCCTTCAGAAGCCTTCTATACTTTGCTTACTTAAAACTAAGATGGATGAGCATAAGCACATTACTCAGAATCTTAGCTTTAACTGCCATCTCTAGTCTCCTACTTTGGATAATTTTGGTGGGCTTGTGGTGATGTGGAATGATGATCTCTTGAGGGTAGAATAGATCACCACCTCCAGTCAATGCATGCATGCTCTTGTTAAGGTATTAAACTCCTCTTATATATCTGGATTTTATCTACCATCTATGCTAGTAATAATTTTACTGATAGGAAAGCCCTCTGGGACCAGCTTTGTTCTATTACGGATCACACTACTGATAGTTGGCTAATAGGGGGATTTTAATGAAATTCTTAAAGCCTCAGAGAAGTTTGGTGGTAATCACATTAACAACTCTAGGGCTAAATATTTTTGAAATTGTATCAATCATTGTGGTCTAGTGGATTAAGGGTTTAAAGACAGTAGGTTCACTTGGACTAACAAGATATATAGGAATAGACAGAATCTCAACCTTGCAAGGCTTGAAAGGTGCTTTGCTAATGATAGATGGATCAATATGTACACTGATGCTAGTGTCACTCACCTCCCTAGAACTCACTCTGATCATTGCCCCCTTATAGTAAAACTCTCAAAAACCCACCTTAACCCCCAAGATAAATCCTTTAGACTAGAAACCATGTGGTGTAATCATCCAGGGTTTCACCCTATGGTCCAGGAATGCTTTGGTAACACTAATGACCTTACCCTAGCTACTAGTGTCTTTAAGAACAATGTCCTAGTCTGGAACAAAGAAGTCTTTGGAAACATCTTCCATAGAAAAAATAAGATTCTTTTCAGATTAGATGGTATTCAGAGCTCCCCTAACTATCAATTCAGCTACTTCCTCCAAAATATAGAGCAAACTCTTCTTGAGGAATATAGTGAAGTCCTTAGGTAGGAATGTGAATTTTGGAAGCTTAAATCTGAATTAATTGGTTGAATGAGGATGATTCCAACACTAAATTCTTCCACACCTCTACTCTGAACAAAAGGAGAAGAAATAGAATCCTAGCTCTCAAAGATGAAGTAGACAACTGGACTCATGATCATAAAGCCATTAAAGATATGATCCTCAGCTACTACTAGAATCTTTACACTACTGAGCATACCAGGCCAATCTTACTACTCCCCACAACCCTTCTAGCTGGGGTGTCCTAAGTGAAAGAGACAACTAAATTGGGTTCCCCCTTATCTCATGGGGAAATCAAGAAAGTTGTCTACTTCTTTAAGCTTATGAAAGCTCCGGGACCTGATAGAATCTACCCTTTCTTCTACCAAAAGTTTTGGCAAACTATCCAAAATCCCCTAATCAACTTTTGTAGGACTGTTTTTAGTAATTATTCTATGGAGGAAGCAGTAAATAGCACCTACCTCTGTCTAATCCCTAAGTGCACCAATAATGTCACCTTGAAAAACTCAGACCTATATGGCTTTGTAACACCCAGTTCAAGATCATCACTAAGATTATTGTCCATAGGATGAACCTATTCTCTAGAATATCATTGGTCCTACCCAAACTAGCTTCCTAGCTAGGAGAAGGGCTTCAGATAATGCTATCATTGTTCAAGAATACTTGAATCACTTTAGAATCATGAAAGGGAAAATGTTAACATGATTCTAAAAATTGACTTAGAAAATCTTTTGATAGGTTAGAATGGGACTTCATTAGGGAAACCTTAGTCTACTTCAACTTCCCAACCAACATCATTAAGCTTATCCTTTTGTGTCTCTACCTCTTCTATTTTTGTGCTTGTTAACAGGGAAAATATTGATTTCTTCAAACCTACTAAAGGGATTAGACAGAGTAACCCTATGTCTCCATACCTATTTATCCTTTGCATGGAAATATTATCTAGGAACATTAACCATGAAGTAGATCTCATCAATTAGTTTCCTATTGCCACCACTAGGGGGGTCAAGAATTTCTCATCTTTTCTTTGCTGATGACTTTACCCTATTTGCTAGAGCCAACATCAAGAACTGCCAGACTATCATAAATACTCTATTATATATGGGTAGAAAATCAAACTTATCAAGTCTAATGCCATATTCTCCAATAACTGTAAGCCTGAAGACAAGGTTAGATTCTCCAAGTACCTTACTATACAACATAGAGAGTCCTATGGAAAATACCTTGGGTTCCCTATGTTCCGAAAGAGATCTGAGAGGAGTAACTTTCAGTTCATCATTGATAACTTAAATACCAAGCTGGCTTGGTAGAAAACTAAATTTCTTAACATGGTTGTGACATGCCCCAAAACCTGGGTGAGACGGACCATGCTCTGCATGCATCTACTGTGATCTTGTAATAGGGTAAGTGACGTAACTTGTAACACAAATGAACTCTGTGAACAAAGTTTATTTTTTACATGAACGTGGCCACTGGCCCATGGTATGCAATTGAATATAAAATAACCCACTGACTCTGTCTATGAAACCTCTATGAGTACCTATTATTGAACGACTAATACAAGTGCTATGACAGGGCCCAAAGCTACCCATAATCTCTAACATCAATGCAATTACTAGACTTGACTCGGCTCCATGTGAAATTGGAGCTTGCAACTCTTCCGTTGATGATCTGCACTATCTAGCAAACTAGTCTGCCAACTTGTACAATTGGACCTGCAATATGAAGTATAACAAATGCAGCACCCCCGACAAAAGGGACATTAGTACAGAAATATTGTACCGAATACGTAAGGCATACATAAATAATCATATGAATGATTGATCAATTATAAGGAGAGATATGGAATAATCAACCTGAAATTCTGAATTGCCACTGAGGGTCATGATATGCCTAAGTATCTTACGTGTGCGTACATAATGTCTGGTCATACATATACATATGTGTATATAATACCATCAAGCCTCTGTGGGTATCCTATCATATCATATCAGCCTCTATGGGCATAATCATCATCATATACCAGCTGATCAGGTGGTGGTGCGTATATAATGTCATAACATTTCACATACCCCGTATACATACCATATAGCGTATATAACGCATGTAAGGTCATGATATATATATGTATATAATGCATTAAGGATACTAAGACAATCTGAGTCTATCGGAGTGACATAAGGTCGTTGCACCTCCGATTAACATTATGGAACTAACATCATCAACATAACTTACTTTGAAGAATCAACAAGCCATAATATAAGATCACTATCATTATATGGAAGTCAAGAACATCAACCTTTAACATATCTAAGAGTGGAGCCATTATGGATATTGTTCGTTTACGTTCATTTCATTCTGATCATGCCAAAAGAAGAAAGAGTAGCATTAACATACTTACTACTCTATGATGCTTTCTTTTACCTACGAACCTTGGAAACATATGAGATTCATAACAAAAAGAGTTAGATCATTGTCGGGGACTTGATATGACACAAATAATATCACATGGGGAACAACTTTTGTAGAATTAGAAGACTTGCGATACTACATTCTTTAGAACTCACATTAAATGAAGGAATCAAATGATAAGACTTTATGTCGCTGGATACGGTAGGAATATACCTACTGTTTTACGACCCTATTATGACACCTTGAAAACCATTATCTAGTCTTGTGGACCATTCTACCTTGGATAGACTATGATCGTCTACGTCAATGTGGTTTATCTTAAAAGAAACTTTATACCCCACAATGGTAATCTGGATGCTTACGACATAATTTCTCTTACATTACGTTCTACGACCCCTTTAATGATCATCTGAACTCTTAACCATATGATGACTTGTTACTATATAAATGACATCACGTGAAAGGAACACCTGAGAATGAACAAGATAGTCACGATACTTTACTCCTAGGAACTCAAATAGGAAGGGAACATCTGATAGGACTTTATCTCGCTAGATGTGAGATGGACATATGCACCCACTTTACTATAATCCTTATTGGGTTTTCCCCAAGCCTGTAATCTAACTCCCTATGATGTTTTATCCTCAAGTGGGCTATAACGTTTATATCAACTTAGTTCACCTTATGTGACAATCTCTAAACCATTAATGATCACCTAAAAGCTATCATATAATTCATCTTAAGTAGTAATCTATCATCCATTAGTGATACTTTAGAAGCCAACACTTAATCTTTCTTAAGTAAGATACTACAATCCGATAATGGTAATTTGGATATTACTGATATCATTCATCTTAATTAACGAACTATAATCCATCAACAATAATCTAGAACTCATCCATATAATTCATCTTCATTAGGACATATAAACCATCGACAAACATCTTAAACTACTTACTTGATTCATCTTACCTTATGCTCAACACCCCCACAACATTTACTTAGACATTAGTCGTGAGATATCATCTACATTAGGCAACATGGTGTAGTCCCGTACCTATCATACCTTAACATTAGATTTATGATCCTCTAACTATTATCTAAAAGTTATCTTATAGTCATTCTAAATATAGTTATCCTAGACAACCTACTGTAATTTCTTCATTTATACTTTTAGGATATCACCTTCATTAACAAGTAAGGTTCCCATATCATTGTAAACTAGTATTCATGAACTAGTAAACTCTTTTCACTGGTTGCTACTGGTCACTAGAACAAACAACAACTATCAACATGCAAGGTTCCCCTTTTTGTCATCAACTAGTCGTCACACTATGGGAGTTCTTTTGAGGGTGCCACTATGGTTCATACTTACTCTATCATAGGAAAACATGGCTACTAATACACTTATGAAACTCAACTCGTTGGGAAAATACCAATTAGGACATCTATGAAGCTATTAAACATATGAGTGGAGTAACTCTTACTATCCGTCG
Organism: Anisodus acutangulus; assembly: GCA_029783415.1. Classification (NCBI taxonomy): domain Eukaryota; kingdom Viridiplantae; phylum Streptophyta; class Magnoliopsida; order Solanales; family Solanaceae; genus Anisodus; species Anisodus acutangulus. Next base: position 46,270,308 of record CM056502.1, read on the forward strand.
CTATGCTATCGGGAGTCTCACGAGAGAACTGTTGTATCTCGTATACACTTTCTAAGAAGTGTACAAGACTTCTAATAGATATATGATACTTGTATTACGGAGGCGACACCAAATATGAAGTACATAAAATGGTTAAATGCATACCTAGAGCACCTCTAGAATTCTATTTTGGAATCGGACTCTATAGGCTACTAGTGTGGTCCCACTTAAGGGGAAATTCTATCCTCTTTGCGACAGCTCGTAACTTTTACCATCAACTACAATAAGGAAACAATACTACTGTTAACAACCAGAAACACAAGAACTAACCGGCGAATGACAAACTAAGCTATACAAGCTTCTATAACATATATCTTCACCTAGCTCCCTTCCAATCCTTGCAACTTTCTAAATCAACATATAAATACATACATAAACATCTCCAGCTCCTTCATATAACAAAACCACCCAACTTTACCATCAAACCAGTCCCAACACACTATATAGCACAATCAACACTTTAACCACATTATCTAATCATTCTACTTACAACTTGTATCTTCTAAGCATATTTAAATCATCAAACTAACTTATATACAACATGCTAATACTTCCAGCACCTGCACCCACCAAAAACAATCCCAATACGCTATACCACACAGCTAGTAACTCAACTACATCAATCAATCTCAACTTACAAACTAGCTAATGAGCGACAAGCTCGTTTTATGATAAATCAGGCAGCATCTCCCTTGTTTCTTTTACTTTCCTCAAGTTAACAATAACAACAGTCAATAACTACATCTCCAGCACCTTTATACAGTCAAATCAGTCCTAACTTATTATACGACATCACTAGCAATGCAACTATATCATTTAACTATCAACGACAAGTTCATCTTACAATTAAACGGGCAGCATCTCCCTCATTTATTCCACCTCCCACTGGCTCAACTCACAACAACAACAACACCATCCAACCACCATATGTACAGCACCTAAGAGAACAACAAGAACAGCCTCAAAACTACATAACAAGTCCATCAGCTCATTTATAACTTCATCTATCAACCCATGAACTTGTAGTAACTAAAACACATCTAAAACTTAAACTAACTCATACATATGAAGTAGAAGAAGGGACTTACCTTGCTGTCCAATTTCTTGATTTTTCTCTACTTGTTGGCCTTTAAATTTCTCCCAAATAACTTAACCTTGGATGAGAGGGACTGCCTTATGTTGTTTGGTTTAGAAACATACTAAGAGTTTAGGATAGAAGATAAACCATATGAAAACACTTCCACACTATGGGAGAGGAATGAAACTTGATGTTTGGCCACCAAGAACCCTAAGAGAAAGAAGGGTGGTTATTTTAAGTTGGGAGAGAGAGAGAGTTGTGAATCTATTTTGGGTGATAAGGATATGTATAAAATGGTCAGATATTGGCCTTAAAAGGACATTTAGTCGAACTCCTTTGCCCCTTAACGGGTCTCCCCTTTATGGATCAGATTTGGCCACACTAGCCCATTTAATTTGGGTCTCTCATTTCAAGTAGGTGGGTCACCTATATGTCACTTACTTAGGCTAGAAGGTTACTAATTAGATCTAAACACGTGTGTCATCCCCGTTTAATAAGTAGGACGTGAAACAAGCAAGACGTGTAAGCAAATAGGACGTGCATGCAAGTAGGACATGTGAGAAAGTAGATGAAGCACATAGGACGTTTAAGCAAGTAAGTGAAACACAAAGGTGAAACTTGTAGGTCGTCTACCTTTGTCCGACATCTTATTCATTTATGAATCTCATTTACTTTAACTAGGCTTAACATACTACATACATTTGGACACTATAACCTCATTCTTTCATATTCAAGTAACTTGGTCGACTTCAACTTAGTCGTAGACATGATGAGAATTATGGGGTGTTACAGGCTGGTAGAACCACCCTTGCTAAAGCTTTTTTAAATAGCATCCCTAATTATGTTATGCAATACATTAAGCTCCCCGGTAAGATTGGTAACCTAATTGATAGAGCCCAAAGAAACTTTATCTGGGGAACCACTACTGAAAAGAAAAGAATGCATCTAGTAGGATGGAATAACATCACTAAGCCCAAGAAAGAAGGGGGCATGGGCATTCATAGAGGAGTTGTTAAGAACAAGACCATGTTAACTTTCTTAGCCTAGAGGCTGATTAAGAATCCCAACTCCTTATGGGCCTCTATCCTTATTGCCAAGAACTGTCGGAACCCTCCTGTTAGGACTTATGGAAGGACTTGGAACAATATTTTAGAGGGATACAAAGTTTGTAGAAAATGTACTCAATGGGTTGCTAAAAGGAAATCTTACCTCTTTTTGGCATGATAACTGGATTTTTAACACCCATACCCTTTGAGAATTCATTCTGGGCACTTTAAATATAGGGGAAGATAACCTTAAGGTTAAGGACTACATGGACAATCCTGAAAACCTCTTATTTGATCTCAATTCTAGAATTAAACACCTCATCAACAACACATCTACCCCTATAGTTCCACTAGTGAAAAAGACTATAGCTACTGAAAGTTGACCAGCAATAGGGGGTTTACTTCCAAGAGTACGTATTTTCTTATCAATCATCCCAATAGCACTGAGGAAGCTGACAATGTTCTAAACTTTAACTGGATTGGAAGCTTAAAGTCCCCAATAAAATTAAGTTTTTTATATGGCTAATGAATCATAAGAGGCTTCCCACCAGCTCCTACCTATATTCTATGGGTATTAACATAAATCCTCAGTGCAATTTTTGCAACAATCATTCTGAGACTATTAGTCATATATTCTTTGAATGCAATGCTACCAACAACCTTTGGAATAATGTTGTAACTCATTGTACCACCAATCCCTCTATAACTATTAACCTTACCAGGTTCAACACTTCAAGTGCCTTCACCAACACTTGGAATGCCCTGAAATCTGCTAGCTACAATCACATTTTGGACTAGAATGCCCTTCTACCATTTTGCCTCTAGGAAATTTGGCTAATCTGAAACTATAACGTTTTTAATAATAAAAATGATCAGCCTTGTTTTCAAAATGCTTATGGTAAATCTATTGAATTTATCAGTCTTACTGACCACAATAAAAGAACCAGTGAGAGAATTAACATTTCTCTCAATTGGACCCTCCTAACTTGGGCTTCTACAAGCTCACTGATGGATCCATCTTTGGAAATCCTGGGGTGGTGGCATTGGGGGAGTAATTAGGAACAATAGAGGGGACTAGGTAATAGGCTTTAGCAAAGACCTTCTTAACACCACTAATATCTATGCAGAACTAACAACTATTATGTAGGGATTACAACTAGCTCATGATCAGAATCGGATGCCCTTGGAGATCAATTGTGACTCTAAGGAGGTAATCACAATGATTAAAAATGGACACCTACATTATATGCCTATCATTTCTGAATGCAGGTCCTTGATGCACAAGTTGGGTCACCCGAAACTAATACAATTGAGTCTTGCACTCTAAGGCCCGTTGTTCATGCAATTTGGATTTTAAATTTGAAGTTTTGATTTGAAATATGTGTTTGTTTATGATATTTAAACAAAACTTAAACTTCAATTTGAAGTTTTGATTTCAAATCTCAAATTCACCTAAAAGGTAGAATTTCAAATTCAATTAAGTTTGTGATTTTATTTTTTTAAAAATTTTAAAATTTGATTCATAAGTTTATATTTTATAAAGAAAGATTCAGAATTTTAAATTTTGTACAAAAAGACTCATGCTTAACGTGAAGGGATTGTTTATACCATGTGGGATGATTATATTAAAGAATAGATAGTTATTACTATTGTTGATTTATTTGTCTGTGTATCTTTATAAGATTATGTGTATTTGAAAGTTTGTAATAGCATGTAATCGCAATCATTTATTTATAAAAGAAACTAGGAGATATACAATTAATTGACTTAGGATATTCCGATACCTTATTATGAACTATGATTTGCTCATTTGGTAAGATTGTATAAGAGTTGAGTAAGTTTTAATAGCTTTCACAAATTGTGAGATTTTTATATTTATAAGAAAAAATACAATATTTAAAATTCAAATTGCATATCGAAACAAAATTTCAAGTTCAAATCAACATCTATCAAAATTAATTATTTAAAATCATGATTTTAAATTCATATCCAAACGTCTACTAAATTTAGACTATTTAGCCCTCCACCAAAATAAGACAATGTGTCAATCACTGATTTGATTTAAATGCAAAGCAGCAACACAAGTTGCATAACGTGGATTCTGAATAGAGAATCATTACATAGTACAATGCATTTATAAGCAAAAGTTGATGAGATAAATGAAAGGAGTCCAAAGAATGAAATACCCATCGCCAAAATAGCCAAAGAATTAAGCCTCAGTGTGAATAGAGTTACGTCGTATATGTACTGAGGCAGATTTAGGATTGAACTTTTGTGGATTCAAATTCGTAATTCTAACATTTTCATCAAATTTACCGGATACAAAATCTATTATTTGTGCATATTTAATGAACTTTTTAATACATATACATAACTTATTAGTTGAATACATTCATGATGGTGAGAGATAGCAAATACCCTATAAAATTAATTGAGACGCATTCAAACTAGTCGAGAAAATAGTATAAAAGAATTGAAAAAATTAACTTCTTTTCGGTCGAATCCTTCTTCTAAACTGTGTTCATTTGAAATAAATGTTTTAATTAATATAAAACTACAGGAAAGGTCATACATCAATTCCATATTAAATTGGGAAAAAAATCAGTTCATGATGTATATTATATTCATAAACAAATTAAAGAACACAGTCAATAAAATGAGGGTGAGTCTACTTATTTGTTTGCTTAATGAAGGTCTTGAATCCGAATGATTCATATCTTAGGTTATTAAGTGTATTTATTTATATTTTTAAGTATTTATTTAGTTTGAATATGTCTTAATTATTATAATCTTGAACAAAGTCTTAATATCATTAAGAAGTGTTTTTGTGTGAATAATTTTCATCACTACTCTATATCACCACCAACCATAATCACTAACCATCTCTGTCATCACAACCACCACCACCATTGTCAACCAACATTATCGTGGCCAACCACCAGCCAACACCACCAATCACCTCTGCCATCACAACCACCACTGGTAACCATCATTATTGCCAACAATTACTGTCAGTCGCTACCACACCTACCATTATTATAATTATCTATTGCCGCCGCCACCAGCGTCACCACTGCCACCACTATCAGCTATTACCACTATTACGGTCAATTCCACTACCAACCATCACAACTAGCATCGCTGCCAACTATCACCAACACATCATCAACCACCACACATTCATTATCCATCACCACCAACCCCGCTAACTACTAACATCTCTCAACTCCACCATCACAGCCACCACTACTAACCACCATCATCACGTCAGTCACTACAACGCCAACCACCTCCATCATCACAACTATCACCACCACTATTACTAATCACTAACACCAACCATCATCACCACCACCACCCCTACTACAAATCATCTCTACCCTCTCTAGCGAACACAAATGTTCTATTATTTTATATCAAATAATAATTTTATCTTATTAACTTTATATTTTTTGATAATATTTAATTATTTTTTATTTAAAATATATATTAATTATGTATACAATAAATAAATTATGCATATTCAAATGTTGGAAAACAAATAGTATAATCATTTAGTGTTCAAATCTAGAGATAACATCTTAATTATTTAAATGTGCATTTAGATTCAAACATTTTAATCTTGCGAAAACAAAGTCTTATCGGATATTGCCTTATTTTTACACTTGTATTTGCATTTATTATTTAGCAAATACACGTGCAGGTTCTTGAAATACACAAGTAAATCATAAGAACTGTATTTGACACATTAGCCATCAACTTTCCTCATCTTTATAAGTTATAATAACATTCTTTGCATGAAGACGTAAACTAAGTGTTTAAGACACTTGTGGTAGTGCATAATAAATCCTAGTAATAATTTTCATGAAATCATTAACATAACTTAGAAAGAATCAACGAGACATGACTTATATCACGTAACTTAAACATTTAAAATATTTAGGATAATGTATGCTCAAGCTCAACCGTTCCAATTGAACACACATCTTTCAGTTAGAATTGATAAATTAATTTGTCAAATATTTGAATAATATTATGAAATTAAATTTATAAAATATTAATCATTTTATCAAACATGTAGTTCATGATGTTCTTATAAAATGTGTGATTTTTATTTTATAATTAATTAAATTAAAATATTATTAATTTAAAAAAATTACAATATTAACTACAAATATATAATAAATTTGTATCTTAAATGCAAGATTTAATATAATTGATAAAGGCACATATTTATCAAATATTAGGTTTGAATTTTTAATAATTAATTTTATTTTTAAAATTTAATCTAACTATATAATTATATTTGTACAATCAAACAATGCGCATATATTTACACTATAATTACGTTTTGATAAACAAAAAATCATCGTAATTACTATAGTATATAATTACTATTCTAATAATTACACCAATTTCAATTACGAGATGGTTTTCTAATCAGACCCTAAGTTATTTACATGAAAAGAATTGTTCTCTAGAACAACACCACTAAAGAATTGCAAATTCACCCCATAATATCCATATAACTCCAAAAACTGCCCCCTCATCAAATTACAAGTAGCATTTATGCCCCTCAAATTTACAGCTTTATCAAAGGGCACTCGCAAATTAACCAACGCCTCCATCAGCTACAGCGGCACCTCTGCAACAATCCACCAAATGAACCCTTCCCTTCACCGGAGCAGGCCATTTTCCGGTCACATTCACCGCCGCCGGCGAACTATTTCCACAACACCCCACGTCATCGAAAACGACAAAAACTTCATAGCAACATTAAACGACATCGTTCGAAGTAAACGAAGTTGGAATATAGCACTGAACAACTCCATTTCCAATAAACTAAAACCCCATCATGTTGAGCAAATTATGCTTCAAAATCTTGATGATTCCAGGTTGGCTTTACGGTTCTTCAATTTTCTTGGATTACACAAGAGCTTTGACCATTCAACGACGTCATTTTGTATTCTAGTACATTCCCTTGTTCAGACCAATCTTTATTGGCCTGCCACTTCACTTTTGCAGACCCTTTTGCAAAGAAAAGTAAACCCAAGATTTGTTTTTGACAATTTGTTAGATACATATAAAAGATTCAATTTTTGTCACACTTTGGGTTTTGATTTGTTGACCCAAAATTATGTTCAAGATAGGAGAGTTATGGATTCTGTGTTAGTTGTTAGGCTTATGATGGAACATTCATTAGTACCAGAATTGAGAACTTTGAGTACTGTGTTAAATGGATTGATTCGAATAAGACGGTTTGATTTGGTTTTGCAATTGTTTGATAAAGCGGTAAATTCAGGTGTTTTGCCTGATGAGTATATTTATACAGCTGTGCTTAAGAGTTTGTGTGAGTTGAAAGATTTTGAAAAGGCTAAGGAAATGATGAATTGGGTTGAGAGAAATGGGAGTAAAATGAGTATCATTTTATATAACATATTGATTCACGGGCTTTGTAAGGTTGGAAGAGTTTGGGAGGCTGTTGAAATGAAAGATTCGTTGGGTTGCAAAGGATTGAATGCTGATATCGTCACATATTCTTCTTTGATTTTGGGGCTGTGTAAAGTGAACAAATTTCAGCTTGCTCGAAGCTTAGTGGATGAGATGTTGGGGCAGCATTTGGTTCCGCGTGAAGCTGTAGTGTCGAGTGTTGTTGATGGATTGAGGAAAGAGGGTGATTGTGTAGGCGCTTATAGATTAGTTGATATGATGGGGAAAGTTGGAGTTGTGCCCAGTTTATTTGTTTATAATGCATTGCTTAATTCTTTGTGTAAAGACGGGAAGTTGAATGAAGCGGAGTCACTTTTTGATAGAATGGAGGATAAAGGGTTGTGCCCAAATAATATAACTTATTCCATAATGATTGATTCTTTCTGCAAACAAGGGAGAGTGGATGATGCACTTCTTGTCTATAATAGGATGCTTGATAATGCGGTGGAACTAACCATTTACCCTTACAATTCTCTCATCAATGGCTATTGCAAGGCGGGAAAATGTAGTGCGGCGGAATCTATCTTTAATGAGATGATTGATAAAGGATTGACCCCAACTGTTGTAACCTATACGTCATTGATAGATGGTTACTGCAAGGAAAGAGAAGTGCAAAAGGCCTTTCGTCTATACCATGAGATGACTGGCAAAGGAACCTCACCTAATACTTTCACTTTCACTGCACTTATCTCTGGTTTTTGTCGTGCACGCATGATGGTAGAAGCGAGTAATTTATTTGATGAGATGTTGAAAGTGAATGTAACTCCTAATGAGGTCACTTATAATGTATTGATTGAAGGATATTGTAAAGATGGGAACACCGTAAGGGCTTTTGAATTGCTAGATGAAATGGTGAAGAAGGGTCTCGTTCCCGACACATATACCTACAGATCTCTGATAACTGGACTTTGTGCAAAAGGTCGAGTATCTGAAGCAAAAGAATTCGTCGATGACCTTCAAAAACATTGTCATTATCTTAATGAAATGTGTTTCTCTGCTCTCTTACATGGTTATTGCAAGGAAGGAAGATTAAAGGATGCATTAACCACTACTGATGAGATGGCAGAAAAGGGAATAAACATGGACCTTGTGTGCTACGGTGTACTTATTTATGGAACTCTAAAGCATCATGATGTGAAATATTTATTAAATATTTTGAAGGAGATGCATGACCGAGGAATGAAGCCTGACGAAGTAATATACACTAGCATGCTCTATGCATATGGCAAAGTTGGAGATCTTAAAAAAGCTTTTAGTTGCTGGGATATAATGGTCACTGAAGGATGCTTCCCAAATACTGTGACGTATACTGTGATGATAAATAACTTGTGCAAGGCTGGATTAGTAGATAAAGCAGAGATATTCTACAAGGAAATGTTAGCTAGGGGGTTGATACCTAACCAGTTCACATATAGTTGTTTCCTTGATTATCTCGCAGGTGAAGGGTACATGGTAGAAGCTAAACGGCTTCATGATGCAATGCTTAAAGGGTATCTTGCAAACACTGTGACATACAATATAATTATAAGGGGTTTATGCAGATTGGACCAAATTCAGGAAGCGATGGATATTTTGCTTGAAATGAAGGACAAAGGTATTTCCCCAGATTGTGTAAGTTACTCAACTATCATTTATGAGTTCTGTAGGAGGGGTGATCTGTTAGGAGCAAGAGGCTTGTGGGAATCCATGTTAACTAATGGTTTGAAGCCTGATGCAGTGGCTTATAACCTTTTGATTTATGGTTGTTGCATCGCTGGAGAAATGTCCAAGGCATTTGAATTGCGTGATGAGATGATAAGAAGTGGTCTGAAGATGACTAATGCAACATATGCTTCTTTAATCCGCGGAACCTGAAAAATGAGTTAGTCCACCAGATCAAGTATTGACTATCAAAATTCAGGATATTTGCACAGGATGTGATCATGTCAACCTTTACACTAAAATGCCTCATCCAGGAATAGTTCAAGGTCCTTCCTTTTTATATGAGGACCATGAACTAAGAGTTCAGCATCTTTAGAACTTTGAGGAAGGTAGTTTGACACTTTCCTTTTCTTTTCTTTTTCCTTGTATATTTAAATCCCGACTGTTTTAACATAGGAAGTTTTGGGAGGAAATGTGACAATTTTCAAGGGCTAGATAATGAACTCTCATACATGTTCTTCCTACTCTCTGTTGCTTGTTCATTATAACGCAAAGACTTGTTTTCTACTCAAATTAGGTTTTTCATCTATTTCCAGCTGATCTTGATAACTGGACTGTTTTCCTTGTCGTATAGAGCCTAGTGTTTGGAATATATCAGAGGGTCTCGGAGTTACTTGGAGATATGGTACAAAACCATTTCCAATATTTACTTTCTCTTTTTAGTTGAATGCTTTATTGGAACTACATAAAGTTCGCATGGCTGTTTTCACTATTAATAGCTGATAATATACTTGGATTTTTATATTTGCAGTACTTACTCATACAGGCAACTGTTAATATGCTGTTGATATTGAAATGTGCAAGCTGGTATTGCAATCAGGTGTGAGAAGAGTGTTCAGATGCTTTAAATTTTTGGAGTTGCTCTTGTTCCATTTTGCGAAATTTCCTTTGTTTTTTCTGTGGGTTCTTGCATGTCATGCAGTCTGTTACTCACAATACTCAAACCGATGAGGCAGTGTGCACTGTCTGTTAACTTATAGAGGTGTAGAAGCCACATTTGTTCCTTAAAATTATTAGTAGACCAGTTCACAGTATCCTGTAGAAGACACTTCTTTCCAATTTGAAACCTGCTACGATTGTGAAATGCAAGCAGTCACTGTTCCATCTACACTTAATTTAGCTTGGATGCTGGAAAATTTGGTCAAATCTGGTAAACCATTCAAACATGTCGAAGTAGGAAACATGACAGAATAGGCCTCCATATTCTGTGCTATTAAGGAGAATAACGTTCACATGTCTTGAGCTTATCTGAGTGTGTGTGTGTGTGTAAAGGATAGAAAATTTGTGTCAGATAATTTTAGTTTTTTGTTCCTTGTCAAGAGTTTCCAAATTGGTCGTGTACCTTAAGCTTTTATTTTGTGCTTTCTTTGTCTAACTTAATTTGTTATGCTGTTTTTGTCATTGGCAGAGGCATGTAGCAGAGATGGTACAATTGGTGTATGTTAGAAAAGGGACCAGCACAGGTCTCTGTCATAGTCCATAGGGTTTCTGCATCAACTGTTTTGTTGTCTATGGGATTTCTCACACTTCGGTAAGGATCATTAGTGTTTGTTAGTTTTGCTTTTCCTTATTCATTCGTTTATTGTGCTGTGTCTGTAGTCAGTTCTTGTGTGTTTGCTGTATTTTATCTTGCTGTTCTTTTACATCTACTCTAAGCCTCTAACTCATTCATGTCTTCACTAGCATTAATTGAATCAATAATCTGTTCTCTTTTGTGTCCATTTTGTTTTTCTGTTCCTATAGTTCTGAATGGGTTGACAAGCATAGTTCATTCGTCATTTCTTGTTGCAATACAGGACCAGTTAACTGCATACCAAGCGGATGGCAGAAAGGATTTCTTGTCTCAACTATCAACTACTCACAAATCCCAAATAAGTTGAGATTGGCTGTACAAATTCTGTCTTCATTTCACTCTATTCAGGTCCACCTACACTCAAATGACAATGCGATGGAAAGTCTTGCTTATTTAACACCAACTTCAACAACTTTTACCTTTGTTGTTTGGCAAGCATGAGGATATATTGAAGCAGCATGGGAAAGTACCGAGGCTGCTGCTAGCGTTCTTTTTTGTGACTTGTGGTGGTAAAGGATCGATCTTCTCACCGCTTTGCGTACTTTATCAGGAAAAGAAAAGGATCAGTCTTCTCGCATGCCTTGCTCACTCTGAACAACCTATGCAGGAGTCTTCAGAAGCTATTATGCCCCGAATGATGCAAAAGGCAACTCTATGTATCAAGTATTTGATGTTGTACACATAATAAACCCAAAATAAAATGGTTATTAGTCGTTATGTAATTACAAACCTATATCACATGTATTCTAGGTAGCATATAATAGAAGAAAATGATCTTGTAAAGACTGCGTCTATTTATTTTTTCTTCAGATTTCTCATATGTAAAAGTAAAGATCGTTTGTAGAAAAGACAAAACTAAAAGTAAATTTGTAAAAAGGACAGTCCGGTGCACTAAGCTTTGTAAATGACTACAAAATCAATTGACATGTTCGCATCTTGGTAATTCCAATCCTTATGGTATGTTTCGATATCCTATAGGAATATAATAAGAGAAGTCCTGGTCAATTGGTAAGTCTAGTGATCGGAGAGGTTTCGATAGTTCCTTATTTGATACACTAATTTATTTGTAGTCAAGAAAAGCACCAGTTGGCCTCTTTTGTTGTGGGTTTGAAGAATGGGAGGGAGAAAACCTCGTTTTCCTAATTGGACAAAAGTGGAAATCACTGTTGTCCCGACATGGCCTGGAATAAAATTGAAATCTCGGCAACGGCTAGACAATAAGACTTCATTCATATACCTTAACTATAGCTTCATAATGATAATTTTGATTGAATGCATACGATAGTTGGTAGCAGTGACAACCTTAATCAATTATCAGTCTGTAATTCAAGTCACGGTTCAGTTACCGAAACATGGCTATTCGGTCACTATCTTGTTAAGCAATTGTTTTAACGGAAAAAGGTCAAATATACTCCTCTACTTTATTTTAATAGTTAATTTTATCCTCTGTTAGTAATTGTGAACAAACCCTATTACCTACCTTTAATTAAACAGAAAACCCCAAATCAAGATAAAATAGTCAAATCACTTAAAATAACTCATTCACTTAATTGACCCGTCCCGATCCAGCTATTATAACCACATTTGATGATCCCATCACCCCCCCCCCCCCAACTCCCGTCACCGGCAACAAAATTCCGACTGAGAAGCTCCCTGCCGGTGAATATGGGAAATTCTGATAATTCTTAGGACACAGATAACATAAGGGACGAGCTAGACTTTTAATTCTTATACTTAGATTCACACCTACAGAAATACTATTTTGCGAAAAATGCATATTTATACATTACAAGTATACTCTATCAAACTTCATCAAGAAATGGAAATGTGAATTTCCAGATAAAAACAATTTCTGGGAGTTCAAATTAGTATTTTATAATGAAGTATCTCCACCATTAAAGCAATAAACTAAAATTTCCTCTAATTCGTGTTTGAACTGAAGCACGTAAATCTGTATTTGAACGAAATACTACATTCAAAAGTGGTAAAGTATATGAGTGGCCGTATTGGATAAGTAGCCAATTATTGCTCTATACAAATTTCATTAAATAGTAATTATTTCTTACACTTGCAATAGGATAATTGCATACATAAAGTCAATCTGTCATATTCCATGTATATCAATTTCTCTTGAGCCGAGGTCTCTCGGAAACAACCTCCCTACTTACCCTCCCCGGACCCCATCGTATGGGAATACACTGGGTATGTTGTTGTTGTACCCAGAGATGGCAGTGGATCCTGGATCCGGTGGATCCAGATCTGTTTTATAGGATATGGATCTTCAAATTTTGGACTCGACGGATCCGGATCGGACCCGGATCCATTTCTGACGGATCGAATCTGGATCTGGATCTTGTATTTGAGATCCGTATCCGGTCCAGATCTGACCCGTGGATCCGTTTTTTATTAAATATATTCATAACCTAGAATATAATTTTATAAGTATTTTCTTAAAATTGCTAAGTACATCCTTGCAAGTTTAATTCTCAAAACAAGTTTAATTTATCCCCGTGTTAACTCAAAAACCAAAAAATAAAGAGATAACTTCGATAATAAAATCAATGTTATATCAGTGAATGACTAACATCTCCATAGACAAGTAGTTAAAATTATATTCACTTCATTTGTGAAGATTCCAAGCACATGCAAATTCTGCATTGTGGAAATACTAGTAAGTATTTTCCACAACTATTGTCATTGTCCAACATTTTCAATTAATAACTCACAATCAAAACGAGACAACGAACAAAATATCTCATATGAACATTTCAAAATTAAAACACAGTAAACTGTTAGCTAAGTAAAAATCGTTTGTCTGTTCAAAAAAAAATTCATAGCAAGTTTACAATCTTAGCAAGGCAATTTTTTTTACATGTGGATCCAGATCCGATCCGTGGACCCTGTGGATCCGGATTTGGATCTGATTTTTATGAACACGACGGATCTGGATCCGGATCTGGATTCAGGTATGTAAAACGGATCTGGATCTGGATCTAGTAGGATCCGGTCCAGATCCGATCCGTTGTCATCCCTAGTTGTACCCAAGAGTTTGATTCTCAAACCAACACTATATTCATCAAGCTTCTCAAAGGAACGACTAATTACTATTTATAGAGATATTGTTACTTAAATATGCAGTCCCATAAAAAAACGAATAATTTAAAACTTTTTTTCTAAAAGAAATTTGAAGGGAAGATCTATCTGTAGCATGTCTTTCTCCAATTGGATATGTATCAACTATCAACATTGGGTCAATTGAGAATGGCAGTCAAACTCTATGTTTTAAACAAGATGAGCGACCCATTATGTATATGGTTTAATTTCCATAGCAGAAGGAATCTTGCTTAACAAGCCATGAATAATCACAAGGAACTCACCACTAACAAAAGGACCAAGGTGAACTTCAGAAGTGGAGTACTTAATTTTAGATTTTTCAAAACCAGAGTAGAACAGTTTGCTGCCAGAGGTTGATCGGAGTTTGCGTTGTTTATTTAAGGGATTAGAGAGAAACGATCTGGGGGTTGTGTATAATAGCTGGGTCAGGGCGAGTCAATTAAATGAATGGGTTATTCTAAGTGATTTGTTGTTTTCCATCCAATTTGGGGTACGAGGGTAAACTTTGTAGACGGCAGGGTATTGCTGGAAAGCTTTCCTCAAAGAACTTCAAAATTTCCAAAAAAAATTTCAACCAAACACTATTATAGATTAGTTCTCATTTTTAGCAGAAATTAAAAAACACTTGTGGAGTATCTTTTTACTTGGTACAAAAACTGAAAATTTTGCAAGTGTTTGGTTGAGAAAATCTTTCAAAAATTCATCCTCACACACTGCTTAAGCAAATGCCCAACTTCCAGGGGAAAAGAATCCTTAGTGTCCTGAAGGTAACGATTTCAATCTAAGTGTACCATGTCAATACTAGAAAAAAGGCATTATTAAAGGCGCCAGCAGTAAAATCAACAAGATAAACGAGACGGACGTCAAGTAAACGACTGTATATGAAATTCAGTAGTGGCCAGTCAGCGTCTCCAAGGATCAAAGATATAAAAGTTGCAGTCAGGTCAGCTATCAATAGAAACATACAAACCAAAGAAATAACAATCCAAGGACTGTTGATACCAGCTCCAAAACAAGAGCAATTCATTGCACACGTTCCACACAGTAAACACAAAAAAGATCGAAACCATATCAGTTGTCTAAAGGAAGAAAACTTCAACGTAAAACTTGATAACAAACCACCACCATATTTCCCTCATGTCCCGACAGACTATTAACATTTCTCTTGAGCAAAGCAAGAACGTGTCTGTTGTTGTACTAGAGGAATTTATTCAACTGGTGCGGCTTTTAAAGACATCCAGATCCATCTCAGTTGGGTCAGTTGCCTGCAGCTCCACCTGAATCCCATCCAATTCCCTCTTAAATCTATCCTTGGAACTGGCATAGATCATTTTGCTTCTAACCTTTGCTGTATCAGGAGACCTACACAAAGCATCATAAATATACACAAATATGAAAAGTTAAGAGAGCACATTCACGAACATGCAATAAAATGAAATGCTGATTATTTACTTTTTGAAATGGTAAATATTATATTTAAGAACAAAGGCAATACCACGCAATGAAGAAAATCCTGCTCTTCTGGCAACTCTCCGCTGTCACAAAGTCAAAGTCATACACTGCATATCGACACTCATCTGCAGGCATACAAGCAGCAAAGTCCTCATAACTCTCAGCAGGTTCACCAAGCTTTTCCACAATGACCTGCTTTTGCTTCTCCTCAATTTTGTATACTATGAAGCGATAAGTCCTCTTAGCTTTCAACTCCAAAAATTTCAGCTTGCAATCGTCATGCACAGCCATGCCTGATGCCGCATTAGCCTATACAGATTTCCGAGGTGAATAAATAGAAAATATAATCATTGCAGTACAAAAACCAGAGGGAAAAAGTATTTCCACAGCCACTTAAAGAAAACATACAACCTAGTGCATGTAAAACTTGTGTCCCACCTTCTATTCATAAAAATAATCACCTTTTGCATTCACCGTGCTACTTGGCATTACAACATATAACCTAAAGAATATCCACGTGTTTCCGACCTTCTACTCGTGAAAGTAATGAACTCTTGGTATTTAGATGCCACTTAACATACCACACATAAAAAAGGTAATGCAGGTCCACATGTTTCCCACCTTCTATTCATGAAAATAATCAACTTTTGTATTCGTGATAAATATTTTAGATTACAAAAATATTACACTACAAGTCAAACTCAAAATGTGATGATGTCTGTAATGTATATTCTTGCTTGGTTTTTGGTGCTTATCTGCTCAATACACTCTCTGTGATAGCAAACATGTTAGAGCCTGATGCTATGTTGGACTTTATCTGCTCATTACACTCTTTATGATGAAAATACTTTTTTTAATGTAGTTTCTCCAGCTTCAACTGGCATACATCAATAAACCTTAATTTATCAAAAAATGTCATGAATGCATGTATGGAAACTGAGCCTGATGAATTGGGGAAATCACCTGATTAATATAAACCATCATTTTTTCAAAAAAGCCATGGTGTAGATTTAGTCTAGATATACTCAACGGAGAAGAGTGGTACAGTAAACACGAGAGACCCCTGAGCTCCCAAGTGAAGCATACTTTATTTCAGAGGCAACAGAATTTTGATTACTAGTTCCATAAATTCAATGTTACACCTCCACTAGATGCAAAAACAAAGGTATAGTTGCTGATCAACTATGGAATGACGGTAAAACACAAATACACTGAAAGTTATCGCAAAACAAAACCAGCCAAGTGAATCTCAAACCAAAGAATGGCTCTATTTCAGCTTATACTAATAAGCATCCACTTCAAAAAGATATATATCTCAGGAGACATTTTCCTGATCTTACAGTCCTATAATTATAAGCAACTTTAGCTCTTTGGCACCGGAACCAGCCAGAACATTCTCCACTCAATTACTACGCAACGCTTGTAAAAGCCATAATTTTCCAGCTATAATCAGCTTGCATCTGAATTTAGATTATCCAAATTCCATTACGTAGCGACCTCATGACTAATTGATGAGATGCAAAAACTACTAGAAGTTCTAGAACAGTATAGTAAATGCATGTAATTGAACAATCTCTACAGTAAACCTAAATAGATAAGACGTTGAAGTGAATCACGCCTATATCCAAACAACTCTGCATTTTTATGTTTCTCGGAGAAAGCAACTCTTAAACAACCAAAAACATTCATGGATCGAACTGTAAAGAGGTTTAATTCAGTTACGATCACAAGATAATCCAAATTACATATATACACAACTAATTGGGAGATGCAAACTAACTAAAATTTTGAGTACCTAAAGTAAATGCAGGTAACTAAACAATCTCTAAATGGATAAAACCTTGACCCGAAACACATCAGCAATCCAAAAAGTCTGAATCTTAAGATGTTCCTTTAACAACAATTCCTCAATGCCGGAAAATCACAGATCGAACTAGTAAAAAAAGTCCAATTCAGACGTAACCAATAGATCAAGGTAAAAAATGCAGCAACCATCAGATCCATTGACTAAGAGCAGAACCTAGGGTTTCCCCGAAGCAGATAGATTATCAAAAATTAAAATCAGTTCAATAATATAGATAAAGCAAAACAACAGAAAACATTTCAAAAATGCAGAATAAAATAGCTTCGTAGAAGTTTAAGGAGGACTTGCCATTGCGAATCTGAGAGAGATTGTAGAGAGAAAATTTACAACTGTGCAGATATTTTGTGATGTAGAGAGAGAGAGAGAGCGTAGAGAGAACGTTGAGACTGGAAAAGACTAGGACGGATGGAGTAATATTTCTTTTCAAATACTCCTATATTAAAGAACTATTTAGAAGTGCTCAATTCTCGAGAAATATTTAATAGTCCAAATATTGGAATTATAACAATTATTGAAGATTCAACACCGTTCATACTTATAATATTATTGGAATATGTGAATAATGTTTTTCAATATCAAAATAATTAATAGGATGAATAATATTCAAGAGGAAAAAATTAATTTATTTTTATTAAAATAGAGATAATTCAGTAAACTATACATTATATCTATTGATTTCTTAATGGGCGTGAAATTTTTTAATGGGTGTGAAATAAGCTAAAGAGATACTTATTGTGGGACGGTAGGAGTATATAATTTGCCCTTTTATCTTGTGGTTAAATTCTTTTGCCACATTCGTTCATCACTAGTAACCTTTTAGGGATCGTTAGGTTTGTGAGATAAGTGTTTACGCGTAAAATGTTACAGTTGAATTTATTTACTTGATCAACGACACGTGGATCTCAAGTGACACGTTAGATAAGAATTCTAGATAAATTATATTAAAAACAAGTAACTATAAGACAAAGTAAGGTAATGATTAGCCTACGTCTTGTGACAGATTCTGAGCAAAGCTACGATAACGTGTATGCAAGCACAGAAATCGAGAGAATATGAACAAGTGTATTCTAATAACTAGAATGTAATGATTTACAATGGGACAATATGTCCTATTTATACATGAGCTACACAGGTACACAACCCACGAAATATGTCATCATCAATACAAGAGAATTAATGTTTTAATAATTGGATAATCAATATCTCAATAAATTCCATTAAAACTCTATTGGAAGATGTACGACTAGTATTGTAATGGTCGTCTGTTGCGAAAGGGGTCTCAACCTTCTATATTACCAGCACGAGCTTCGCATGTAACGTTCCCAGTACTACTCGTATTTAATCGGTGGTGCCTTAAGTTGACGTGATTCTGACTCAACATCGTGCTCATGTGTCATACAATAATTCGTACAACTGTCTTATGTGAATTTTGCCCTATACAGATAGTCTCCGCATTTTCTGGGTGTAAATCGTGTACCCAGGAAGTGGATTTGAATCGATGACCCATCAAAGTTCCGTATTTTGGCGGTAATTTTTGAAGAATACCATCCACATATTTCCCTATTCCGATCGTTACCTCGCTAAAACGATGACAATTTTTTGACTTTTCTCGATTAAAGAGAAATTGCAGAGTAATGATGAGGCGTGCCATCTAATCACTTCTGATTTGACTCGCATGTGTTGCCGCCGATTGACATTTGCCATATTACTCCCTTCAAGCGGTGGCATCTTTTCATCTCCTATAAATACCCCATTTCATAAAAGATTTGTTCATTCAATTCTCAATTTGCAAAGACATCTTTCTTCAAACTTCCGATTGGTATTCTCTTCTGTGTTATCACAAATATGCCTAACCCTTCAACCATCAGCAATGATCCTTCAAACAGGAAGAACCCTAACCCCTAAAGAAGGGGCTCTTCCTAGAAGAAACCCTTTGTCATATTTCTTCTTGCCGAAGACATGAAATTCCACTCATGACCTCTGAGAGAAAACAATTTCGAATGTTTTACCCGGTGGCAGAGATTCTCTTGCCAGTGATTATAAACCCCGTATTAACTGCTAGTATTTTACCAACAGTGAAGACCGACTGTGGTTGGGAATCGATCGAAGTCTTGATTCCAACCAGTGATGAAAGAATTATTTCTTACAAATAAGGATATTTTTTTGTTTGCACTTACCCCTTTTCAATGAAACTCTGAAAAGTTATTGATGAAGTTATTCTAGAATTTTATCGTCGTTACAAAGTTTGCATAGCTCAGGTAGGCCCCCAGATATGGAGTGCAATCGCGTGCCTCCGCCACTTTGCTCGAGAGGCCGGTGTTTGCTTTATCCTGGATCACCTGATTCGCCTCTACTCTCCGTATATTTTATGTGGCGGAATTCTCAAACTGCACCGCCGAGATAGCAAGACCATTCTTGCCAGCCTCGATGACGATCGTGATCGAGGTTGGACGAATAGATACGTCATTCTTCCTACTGGCTACATTCTTCCCCTGGCAGTCGCACCATCTTGGAGCGATGGAATTTCCACCGTAAGTTTTGTTTTGTACCATATTTGTTTTAACGCCTCATTTTTAGCGAGTTGTTGCACACTTGACCGGGTTATATTCCCTCTTTAGACACCATATGGGAGCCTGCAGATATAAATGACCTCGGGACTTGGGTCCAGAAGATACCTGATGTATCCACCCCGAAACTCTAGATATGGAAAAAACTTGCTCTTAAATTGCACTGGGTACCCCGCCACCACGGTATATATCATGATTTTAATCTCAGATTCTTCTGCTTATTCTTAGACCTGCCAACAAAATTGTTCTTCTTTTTGTTAGGCCTTTCCAAGGCGACTGACAATACTCCACCTGAAGAAGAAATCGAAGATCCGGATGCGGCCACCCTCATTATTCAACAGGCTCGCAAACGGAAAAGACTATGAAATAAATCTTTGCTAGCCCCCGAATGGGACAAAAATGTTTGAAGAAGAAAATTCTGGATCATTCTGACGTACTCCTCCCAACGCTTTCAGCAACATTGGTCTAGTAATTGGTTCTTTCCCCGTGGAATGTAGCCCTCCGACTTTTCACAGAGATAGAAATTGCTAGTCACGGATCCAGTCATACCAATGCCTCTTTTGCCCCAGTAAGGATTACAAATGTGAGATAAGACGTTTCTTCCTTCTCAAGAAGGTATATTTATTTACACCAGCCCTAGAATTTTCAATGTGAAAGTACAAGCGAAATGACTAGACTACAACATTGACATCTCATCACACAGTATCACGGGTCTCAAAACCGTCAGACATTTGACGGGAGGTGTTGTGAGTGCAATCCAATTGCGAAAAGAAAACATGTTCGTGTGAAGTGACCCCATGGGTAAGGTTAGTTATTTAGGTATTAATTAGGAAATTGGATTTTTTACGTGTTCTGTCAAATTAAGTACATGAATGACTCATCTATTGGACGACAAGGGGTACATCTGTGCAACTTTAAACAACATACATTATCGTATAATATCGTATAGTCAAGGGGCATGTATGGCCCTTTTCCATACCAAAAAATAATAATTCCCCGGATCTCAATTTTAAGTGCCTTACGTTCCTTTGTAGTCTATCCCAAAAATAGTGTATCTTTCTATATTTAGTAAGTTTTCAATTCCAACATTTTACATGGCAAGTTTAAGACCACAAGATGTAAAGAACTACACACATCATTAATTTAAGGCCAAAAAATTAATAAATCTCACTTTGTTTCTTAAACTCCATGCAGTCAAACTAAAACACTTACATTGGGACGAAGATAGTACTAAGAAATTATCCCCTTATTCTTTGTGAGTATTAACTTATTGGCTTAGTGTAAATAACTGGTGTGGATAAGTGTTTACCATCCTAAGTAATTATTTCCTTCTTCTTTGTGAGTATTAGCTTACTGGCTTAGTGTAAATAACGGGCGTGGATAAGTGTTTACCATCCTAAGTAATTATTTCCTCCTTATTTGTGAACAAGTTTACTCTATTAGAGACGTTTGATAGCTGGGCAAGAGCTAAGTTATTAACACATTAAATACTGCATAAGCAATATCATGTTTGAAATATTTTTTGCTATAAAATTCAACACACATGATACGGTGTTCGATTTATAATTTAAAACTGACATAACTAATACATGTATAAATTATGAGAGAATTATATATTGTTTTACACATGATAGAAATTGGAATAATTAATATTTTCTCCGTCCATCTTTACTTGTCAGGTCAATATAAGACAAATAAAATAGACGGAGAGAGTACATGAATAATTAAATTCTACATAACTAATCCATACATAAAATATACTTCATATAAATTTCTTCAAAACTAATCTCTATATTACTCATACCTGGATAATTCTAACGAATTACGAAACGACCCCTTAATGCATAATGAGATCCAAATGTTAAGGATGCTATTCCAAATTTGCAATATATACGACCCACATAAATTGAGAACTTAGCTAAGTACTAATTGCTCACGCAAAGAGCAGCAAAGCAGTGGGACCGTCCAGCAGCCTGTCGAGCAAAAGCGGTGGGCCTCAGCCACTATCATAGCTCCAAGTAACAATAGGATAAGTGTATATATGGTATATATATTTGTAGTATATTGTAATGAAAAGGATACCTTAATTAGTGTTATACACCTACCATAATTGTATAGTTAGAATTATGGTAGAATAAGAGATTTAAGTAGAATAGGAAAAGGATTTTCCTATTATGAAAATATGTAACTTGTATATATAGCTATTCAATCAATGAAAATAATCAAGGGGATTATTTCTTTCATGGTATCAAGAGACTAGGTCTAAACAAAACTTTTCTTCTCTCAAACTTTTACCTCCTTTGGCCGACCCTCCCTAAGGGTTTTTTCTCCCCAAAATCTCGTCTTCCGCTCTAAAAACCTCTCTTAAATTTCCCCTCCTTCTTTGTTCTTACAATATGTCTAAGAACAATTTTCACCTCGCCCTCACTTCGGTTTCCAATATCAAGCTAAGTATCCCTATTGTTCTTGAGATGGAAAACGCTCAATATGCAACGTGGGCAGAGTTGTTTAAATTCACGCTATATCTTATCAAGTTCTTCATCACATCATTCCTCAGCGAGACTCTTTCATGCGGAGGATCCTGATTATGGATTACAACTGATGCTACCGTTTTCAGCCGGTGGATATATGCCACTATTTCGCCGACCTTCTAGGCGACTAATTACGGAGCCGGATACCGCCGGCTATGGGTGACGTGAATGTATTGCGTGACATATTTCAAGACAACCAATATTCACGTGTCGTCACACTTTCGAGCAGAATTCTCTCGCTTGAATGGGCGAATTTCCAAACGCTTTACGCATATTGCAAGAAACTAAAGGAGTTAGCGGATCAACTCCGAATGTCAGCGCACCAAAGAATAAATAATCGTCTAGTTCTACATTTGGTTATCTGGTCTTTGAGGCCTATAATGGTGTTGGAACTCTCCTTCGCCAAAGCAACCTCTCTTCCGCACTTTCATCAAGCTCTCCATGCTTACATTGGGAAGAAGCGAGTTTGGCTGCGCTACGTGAGCAAGCCCTTGTCATGCGGGCATCCTCTCCTACCCTTTTGTTAATAATCCGCCAAAACCATAATAATGGTGGCGACAAGAATAATCGCAAAATAATAACAAATAACCGCTGGGCAAACGCGCGATGGTTCTGGCGACCAGGTGATCAACAAACAGTGCTGGTCCCATCTGTGTGACAATGGCCCTACGGCCAATAATGTGTGGAACCGTACCTCCAAAGAACCGTTTCGGCCACAAATGGGTCAAGCAACACCCATGCCCAATACAAGAATGGGGGCCATCACAAATGCCCAAAGAATCTAGAACCACAAAGAAGCATTCTGGCCCAAAGACTCCGGCCAGAAGCCTCGCCCTAGACCTCCGCAAGCCCATCATGTAGCATGCCCCACTCAGACCGATATTGAGGCCGCAATGCACACGTTGGGATTGACTCAACCGGACCTAAATTGGTGCATGGACACCGGGGCCACTACTCACTTGACTTCCGACTCATGTACCCTCTCATCTTATTCCAATTTGAGCACCCCTCGGGGGATAATTGTTGGTAATGGCAGTTCTATTCCAATTTTAGGGTATGGTTAGAAAACGTTGTCTCCCCCCAATCCACCACCCCCCTTGAAAAATATGTTACATGCTCCTAAATTGATTAAAAATTTAGTATCTGTCCGAAAGTTCACAATGCAAATTGCATGTTATTGAATTTGATCCTTTCGGTTGCTTTCGCGAAGGATTTCAAAGACGGAGAATCATCTCATTGTGTGTGATAGTAGGGATCTGATCCTATCATGCCTAGTTTCACCATCGAGTCCAACCATACCGTCGACTTTGCAAATATCTCCTTCCATGTGACATGCTGTCTGGGTCATCCAGGAGATCTTCTATTTTATCGACTTTAGATAGAAATAACTTTATTTCTTGTAAGGGTGCAGTCGTACTCCAATTTGCAGTCCTTGTTCATTAGGAAAAATTGTTAAGTTGCCATTTGTAGACTCCAATTCTCATACTTCTATGCCGTTTGACATTATTCATAGCATGACTTATGGACATCTCTGTTCTTAGTTCAATGAGTCATCGATATTATGTTCTCTTTCTAGATGATTATTCTAAATTTTTGTGGACGTTTCCAATTGCGAATAAATCAAGTGTTTTCCGTCTTCATCAAATTTAGAGCGTTCATTCGTACTAATTCGAAAGAGAAATAAAAAATATTCAATGTGATAATGTGAAAAAGTAATGACAATAGAGTTTCGAATTTTGTGCTACTAACGGGATAAATTTTCGTTTTCATGTCCTCATACATCTTCACAAAATGGAAAAGCGAACGCATAAATTCGCTCCATAAATAACATTGTCAGCTAACTCTCTAATACATGCCTCCATACCTCTATATTTTGGCATCATGCTCTACAAATGGCCACATATCTTCTTAACATAATTCCGTCTAAAGGTTCGACATATTCTTCCCCATAAAATCTGTATAATAAGAACCCATCTTATTTCCATCTTCGGATTTTGGGTGCCAGGTTATTCGTTATTCCCATCCACCACAATTAACAAACTTCAGGGCTCGGTCTACCCTGCGTGTGTTTTGGGTTATCTCGTCAATCATCGTGGTTATAAGTGTTTTGATTTATCCTCCAAGAAAATCATAATCAATCGCCATGTCATTTTTGATGAAACTCAATTCCTATTTACTAAAGTTCATACTCCTAACCTCGGCCAGATAATTTTTTGGATGATCAAATATCCCGTATATTATTCAAAAATTTTCGGACATCTCCCGCATCTCAAAATCCTCCAGTGAGCCATCGCCTCGCCGGACCCATGATCGCCACGTCAAAGAAGCTCCGCTGAGCAATTCCAGAATTGGGCGATCGCTACCCAAATTTGAAGGCGGTCCGTGGTTTAATCCAAAGATTTACCGATTTGGGCGGTGACTCCATCGTCTACCCGTCGTCGAGCCCGTAAAATTCCCAAAATTCTTCCTCGAGTCATAGGCGGTCACCGTAGTCGGCCGGTATTTTTACACCTAAAAGACATTTTAATTTACATTCTGATGTCTCTAAATCCCCCGTGCCCAGCAATCCTGTGTCCGCATTAAATGTCCCTAATTGGAAAATTGCTATGACTGATGAATATAATGCTCTTATTGATAATAAGACGTGGAGTTGGTGCCCCGTCCATATGGTATTAATATTATCATGTCTATGTGGATTTTTGCTCATAAGGAGAATTCAGATGGGTCCTTTGCTAGACATAAGGCACGACTTATTGGTGATGGTAAGACTCAGCAGGTTGGAATTGATTGTGGTGAGACGTTTAGTCCGATGGTCAAACCGGCTACCATTCACATTGTGCTTAGCTTGGCTCTTTCAAAGACTTGGCCAATTCATCAGTTGGATGTCAAGAATGCTTTTCTACATGGTGATCTCAAGGAAACAATCTATATGCATCAGCCGTTGGGTTTCAGGGATCCCAACCGCCCTCATCATACGTTTGTTGAAGAAATCACTATATAGGCTTAGTCTCACGTGCACCTGGTATACACGCTTTCGATTTTGTTTCGACTATCGTCTACTCTAAAGCAGTCGATAATTCTTTGTTCATCTCTGCCGTGGTTCATTGGCCTATATTACATTGTATGTGGATGATATCATCTTAACTACCTCCTCCGATGCTTTGCTTGATCTATCACGCCATGCTCGGGCCTCACTATGAAGGACTTGGGGGCGTTGAGTTATTTTTGGGATTGCCACAATCGCTATTCTGGATGGCTTGTTTTCGTCTCAACTAAGTATGTTCTTTGAGATCATCGAGAGGCTGGGATGTCATCGTAAGTCCACTTCACACCGGTTGATACAAACCAAAGTCGAGTCGCTGGCGGTGCACCACGAGGACCCGACCCGCATCAGATCTTGCCAGGGGCCCTCCAAGATCTTACCTTTACCGCACTCGGATATTACATATGCGGTTCAATAGGTGTGTTTATTAAATGCATGATCCAGGGGTCGAGCACATGAATGCAATCAAACGCATCATTCGGTATTTTCAGGGACAACTGGACTATGGATTGCACTTGTATCCTTCGCTCTACATCCACACTTGTCTCTTACACCTGATGTTGATTGGGGTGGTTGTCCCGACACCAGACGCGTCGACCGCCATCGTGATGTTCTCTAAGAACAACCTGGTCTCTGGTCGGCAAAGCGTCGCAACTCTATCACGCCAAGTCGCAGTGCGTAATACCGGTGGGTTGCAAATGTGGTTTCGAATCATGTTGGCTACATAACCGCTGAGCTTCATTGTCCCATTGAAGCAACTTTGGTATATTGCGATAACATTAGTGCCATCTACCTTTCCAAGATAACCCCGCTCAACATCAACGCACTCAAGAATATCGAAATGGACATTCACTTTGTCCGCAGAAAAGCCGCAGCGGTCACGTTCGCATGACATGTCCCGAATCTCGTTATCAAATTCCGACATCTTTACAAAGGGTCTCCCGGTTCTCTTTGAATATTTTAGGGACAATCTCGGCGTTAAAACCGCTTTGCTTTGCTTGAGGTGTGATAAACAAAGGTAATATACGTGATATACACCGAATATACAACAAGATATATCATAGGTATACAAGCAAGAATAAAGCGTTAGGCGACCCACGATCGACCGATGAAACGATGTGGCAGAATCCAAAGAGCCCATCACGGCAAAGCGTGAAAGCAAATGTGGGATCGCCCAGCCAGCTTTGGGGTCGAGAGCGATGGGCCTCTAAACGCTTCTAGATTCCAAGTAACAATAGGATAAGTGTATATATGGTATATATATTTATAGTATATTGTAATAAAAATGATATCTTAATTAGTGTTATACACCTACCGTAATTGTATAGTTAGAATTATGGTAGAATAAAGATTTAGAAGTAGAATAGAAAAAAAAATTTTCTATTATAAAAATATGTAACTTGTATATATAGCTATTCAATTAATGAAAATAATCAAGAGAATTATTTCTTTCAAATTGAATTCAAAACGGTTGAAAATTTTGAAAAGCCATTACACTATTGGTTTCCAGGCGGGAGAAGGACCTTTACCGTAAATGACTCACATCTCCCAAAATTCAAATTGACACTCTGCTTCCTATTGGTCCATTTAAAAGACAAGGATAGATACCTATGTAATTCTCACCGTCAACTAAATGTCAATCCAACGGCCATAAACAACCATCCGGAAAACCAAATGACAACCCAATATATCTCTATAAAAACCATCCCCGCTTCTAGAAAAACAATTTGTCACTTTTAAATCGTGTACATGGAGTCTACCGGAAAAGTTAAGAAAGGTGCCGCCGGAAGAAGAGGTGGCGGTCCAAAGAAGAAGCCGGTTACTCGATCTGTTAGAGCCGGTCTACAGTTCCCGGTCGGTAGAATTGGTCGTTACCTGAAAAAAGGCCGGTATGCTCAACGTGTCGGTACTGGTGCTCCGGTTTACTTGGCCGCTGTTCTCGAATATTTGGCTGCTGAAGTAAGTTTCCTATCCCTTTATTCTTCCATTTTTTCCACATTAAGCTTTGCTGATTTGGGGTTCAAGTAGGATCTAGGGTTTCGACATTGTTCTTATTTCTGTCCATTTTTCACATAAAAAAACATAGCTTGCTTAAAGAATATGCTGAAATGCTTGTATTTGGCTGCTGAAGTGAATTGCCTTTCCCTTTTTATATTATTAGCCTGCTTTTTATAGTATTTTTATCATGGGTTTTTATACTATGTGGATTGTGTGTGACGAGTTTCTATCCTAAGTTACAAAAGTAGATTTAAGCCTTGCTTACACCCTATCCTATTCAGACCTCCACTTTGTGTGATTTTATTGGGTATGTTGTTTATTCTTCCATTTTATCCACTTTAAGCTTTGCTAATTTGGGGTTAAATCAGTATCCAGGGTTTCGATTTTTGATGAATTGTTCTTGTTTTTTCGCATAGCCTACATGTAGAATATGCTACAACCAGATGTTAAGCTTACAAGTAATGATTTTGTTTGGTTGTTACAGGTGTTGGAATTGGCTGGAAATGCGGCACGCGACAACAAGAAAAACAGAATAATCCCAAGGCATTTGCTATTGGCGGTGAGGAATGATGAAGAGCTAGGAAAGCTTCTTGCTGGAGTGACAATAGCACATGGTGGTGTTCTTCCAAACATTAACCCTATTTTATTGCCAAAGAAGACCGGAGGTGAAAAGGCACCTAAATCTCCATCCAAAGCTACCAAATCTCCTAAGAAGGCTTAGATTTGTTTAATGTTTCGTTTTGTTGGATATTTGTGTATGTAGTAATTCTGTTGTTAGAATGTTGTTAGTTTTCCCCTCTATTATCAATCAATGAAACCTCTTGTTTCGACTCTATTAATTCCCTTGGTTTTGTTTGTGCTCTGGTTCTTGAAATGGTTAATTTCTGTTTATTTCTAGATGTTAATGTTCTTAGTGTGGCATATCAAATAGTAGTAATTGATAGAATATATTTTTAATATATTCTTTTGATATAATTTTTGATTTTTGTATATTTGTAATTATTGTATCAATATTTTATAGTAGTTATGTGAATATTTAATTTTTGTAATTATAGTTTAGAATTACTATTGCATATTACGTATATAAATCATTTATATTAATAAAATTAGAAAATAATTTTTTTTTTCATAGTATTAGTATCTTAGGTCAAACTTTTTCCTTCTCAACACAATTTATGCCGCATTTGTCTTTTGGCCATCCCTTCCTTTTTTCTTGAAATCCTAATTCTTCTCTCATTAAACTTTTTAAAATTCACACAAGGTCTTGTAGAGTTCTTCATCACATCATAAAGTCGGACAAAGGCAAGGAGAATGCATTTTTCATTATTGATGAAATAGAGTTGGGCAACTTTTATGTTATTCTACTATCTCTATGGATCTTTTACAGACAATTATTGAACATGACGCCATACCAATAGAAGCTTTGAATAGGTTGCATGATATATTAAAAAATAACAAAAATTTTTGTGTTGTAATCCTTGAGCAAGAATTCTCTTACATAAATATGGAGAATTTTTTTGAATGTCTCAGCCTATTGTCAAAGGCTCAAGGAGTTGTTGGATCAACTCAAGAACGTTGGTGCGCTTGTCACAAATGATTATCTTGTTCTTCAGATTGTTGCAGGCCTCTCCGAGGGGTATAATGGGGTTGAAACTCTTTTTCGTCAAAGCAGCCTTCTCCCGCTGTTCTATCAAGTACGTTTCATGCTCAACTTAGAAAAAACAGAGTTGGCTAAAAAGGCGGCAACCAGAGCCAATTTTGCCATGATGGTTGCCACGTCCCACGGAACTGATGATTTCAATCATTCTCCTAAAAATTATGATTAAAATCGTAATAACTGGGGTGGCAAAAAGGGTCAAAATTGTGGGAAAAATCGGGGTAGCGAACGTGGCGTTGGCTGCGACGGCAATGACGGACGTGGAGGCGACAATGATAGTCAGCAGGGGGTCGAGCCACAGCACCCCTGGCAGCAGGCTTGGGCCTCGGGGCAGTGGCCATGAGACCTGCCTTGGGTCAGTGGGCAGTGACCCATGATGCCCTGCCCGTATCCATATTAAAACTGGGCCAGGCCCAGTGGACGACAACAGTAGCAAGCCCAGAATGGGCCTAGCATGCTTGGGCCTCGGCCACAGTAGGCTTTCGCTGCTGAGAGCCCATCCGGATCTCTGACACCCACGTATATCGAGGCAGCAATGCATACACTTGGGCTAAATCCTTCGGATGCAAATTGGTACATCGACACATGTGCTACTTCTCATATGACATCCGCGCCAGGTAATTTCTCGTCTTATTTCAATTTGAGCAAAAGTCGTGGCATAATTGTTGGTAATGGTAATTCAATTCTAATTCGTGGTTATGGTGACACAAATTTGTCTCCCCTGAAACCACCTTTAGTCTTGAAAAATATTCGTCATGCTCTTCACTTAATTAAAAAATTAAAATTTTGGTGTATGTTCAAAAATTTTACAACTGATAGCTCGGTTTCTGGACGGAGATACCTCTAATAAGATGTGATAGTCGGGGCGAGCTCTATCCCATCACCACCACCACTAAACAAGCCACACCGTCAAACGCGCATGCCACATTCCTATCATTCATCTATACTCAATTTGAATGGAAAATTAAGAACATTCAATGTGATAATGGAATGAAATTTGATAATGGGCCATATAGAGAATTTTGTAAGGTTAATGTTATATCTTTTCCATTTTTTCTTGTACACATACGTCATCACAAAATGAGAGAGACGAGAGAAAAATCTGCAAATATTATTCGGATATTACTAGCCAATGCTTCATTACCACTTTCATTTTGACATCATGCATTACAAATGACTACTTAACTTATTAACATAATCCCTAGCAAATGATTAGCATACCAATCTCCACTCAAAATTCTTTATCACAAAGATCCTTCGTATTCTCATCTCAGAGTGTTTGAGTGTTTATGATGTCCTCTCTTTCCCTCCACTATAATAAACAAACTTCAAGTCCGCTTATGTGTTTTTGTGTTACCCGTCTAATCATCGTGGTTATAAATATTATGATTTATCCTCTAATAAAATCATTATTAGCCGTCATGTCATTTTTTATGAAACCCAATTTCCGTTTGCTAAGTTGTATAATTCTGTGTTCACTTCTTATAATTTTTTGAAAGATGGGCTCTCACCGTATGTGGTCTACCATTTGGTCCAGCCCACACCTAGGCTTTCGGACCAACAGACACCGGCAGGCCCACTGCATGCTGGACTAGACACCCTCGTCCTCAAAATTTGCATGCAAGTCTACTGCCTGCTGGCCCAAATACTCCCTGTCCTCCAAATCTGCCAGCAGATTCACTACTTGCTGGCCCAGTTCCCTCTGTCCGTGAGTTTTTGCCAGCAGGCCTACTGCATGTTGGCCCAACCCAGCCCAACCATTACCCAGCCCAGGTCCTCCCAACTCCTATCCAACTCACTTCTATTCCGGGACAATGGTCTGTTACTCATAGCCAATGGGGTATTTTTAGACCAAAATGTTATTTTATTCTCAACTCTAATGACACTAAATCCCCCCTACCATGTAACCCGATGTCTGCCCTTCGTGACGCGAATTGGAAAATGGTCATGGATGATGAATACAATGCTCTTATTGAAAATAATACTTGGTAGTTGGTGCCCTGTCCGCCTGGTGTCAATGTGATTCGTTCTATGTGGATTTTTACTCATAAAAAAAATTGATGGTTGTTTTGAGAGGCATAAGGCCCGTCTTGTAGGTGTTGGCAAAACTCAATATGTTGGTGTGGATTGTGGAGAAACATTTAGTTCGGTGGTTAAACCGGTAATTATTCGCATTGTTCTCAGTCTAGTTCTCTCAAAACATGGCTCATTCATGAGCTGGACGTGAAAAATGCGTTCTTACACGACGAACTCAATGAAACTATATACATGCATCAACCCTTGGGTTTCAGGGACCCCGATCATCCTAATCATGTGTGCTTGCTGAAAAAGTCCTTATATGGGCTCAAACAGGCTTCTCGGGCCTGGTACAAAAGATTTGCAGATTATGTATCTACTCTTGGGTTTTCTCACAGCAGGTCTGATCATTCTCTGTTCATCTACCGTCGCGATAATTCTCTGGCATACATTCTGTTATATGTGGATGATATTATATTGATTGCTTCCTCTGATAAACTGCGTAAGTCTATCATATCTCTTCTCAGCTCCGAATTTGCTATGAAAGACTTGAGGCCTTTGAGTTATTTTTTGGGTAGAACTGTAACTCGTCATGCATGTGGTCTATTTCTATCCCAGAGGAAGTATGCAACAGAGATTATTGAACGGGCTGACATGTCATCTGTAAGTCATCTCCTACTCCGGTTGACACTAAACCGAAGTTGAGTGCTACTTCTAGCACCCCTTACGAGGATTCTTCCCACTATCGTAGTCTTGCGTGGGATCTTCAGTATCTTACGTTTACTAGGCCCGATATTACTTATGCGGTGCAGTAAGTGTGTTTATTTATGCATGATCCGATGGAAGAACACATGCACGCTCTCAAACGCATTGTGTGTTACATTCAGGGCACTCTTGATTATGGTTTACATTTATATCCATCATCGGTATCTACTCTCTTGTCTTATACAGATGTTGATTGGGGTGGATGTCCAGATACCAAACGTTCGACATCTGGTTATTGTATGTTTCTTGGTGATAACTTGGTCTCTTGGTCGGCTAAACGCCATGCTACTTTGTCACGTCCAGCGCGGAGGCCGAATATCGAGGGGTAGCCAATGTGGTGTCTGGGTCATGCTGGTTGCGTAACCTCCTCTTAGAGCTTCATTTTCCTATTCGGAAAACTATCTTGGTCTACTACGATAATATTATTGCAATATATCTCTCTGAGAATCCTGTCCAACATCAGCACACTAAACATATCGATATGGATATTCACTTTGTTCGCGAAAAGGTAGTTCGTGGACAAGTATGTGTCTTGCATGTCCCTTCATGGTATCAAATTGCTGACATATTTACTAATGGTCTTCCCTTAGTTCTGTTTTAAGATTTTAGGGACAGTCTCAGCGTCCGAAACTGTGGGGGTGTGATAGAATAAATGCAAATATATTCTTTTGATATAATTAGTGATTTTGTATATCTGTAATTATTGTAGCAATATTTTATATTAGTTAGGTGAATATTTAATTTCCGTCTAGAATTACTATTGTATATCATATATATAAACCATTTACATTAATAAAATCAACAAGGGATTATTCTCTTTCAATAATAAACTTCATTTAATTAATTTTGACACTAGTTGGAGTTAAGAGTCCAGTAATGCAATTTGATGTTATAAACAATAAGTGTGAACCTAACAGCTGGTTTGGATGGTTGTTACGTATTGTATTGTATTGTGTTATTAATTTAAATATAATGTTAGTTTATGTCATCACAACAAGGCATGAGTATATTTATTCAAAAAATAATATTAGCCCGACTTCACAACAACACGGGAGAGACCAAAAAAACTTTATATTAAACACATTTATTGAAATGAAGTAGTATTTGAACTTCCACTATCTGCAAGATAGCTGCATTTGTTACAAAGCAGTTTCTCAACTCTTCTAGCTCCTTAAACGTAAAATTTTCCAATATAACTTACTTTAAGTTATGCCTCCAACATTTCCAAGGTAGATTCACAACAAGCTTTATCATTTTCATCTGTAGCATCTATGTATATAAACTACAAAATCAGGAAAAAACAGTAAGAAATCAAATACGCGCAGCAGCAATAAACTGTTTTCATGAAACCAATATAATAAGGGTTAGAACTTAGAACTCTCTGATATAAGCTTATGAATGTGACACAATGACCATTACATAAAGAATTAAGGTGCAAGAAACCATTGTGACCGCTAAACTTTTCGTACATACTTCAAAGTCAGTACCCTTTGAACGATAGACATATTGCCTTCAGGTTCTTTGACCTTCTGTCTTGCTTAAAAGTTAGGGTGTCCAGTTGAGAGAAATCCAGAGCAAACTATCAACAACATCCACAACTGAATAATTCATCCAATCCATAGTTTTTATGTGCAAAACGATCAGTACCATAAAGTGGAGGAAGCAAGTTTTCTCTCATGTCTTTCGGTGTAACAAACACATGCACAAGCAAAAAGAAGAATTATGAGAAATACACAACTGCTTCTTCAGGCAGGATAAGTACTTTGTTCAATGCACCTTGTCGAAATTTCAGGATAGTTCAATAGCCTTGGAATGACTAACGTTACCAAGCAACTTTGTGAGCTTAGAGTACCACCGAGTGTCGAGAGTTGTTGGGATCAAGTTGAGATCAGCTTCCAGCAGATGTGAAGCTTTCAGTTTGAATGTGGGCAAGGTGATCGATATATCCTTCTTTTCCATAACGAAATCTTAATAAGTTAGGAGTATCCAGATAAACCTCAATCAGATTACATCACACGTCTGCTTGCTTGAGGCGGTCACTTGAGAACTTCACGGTCTTCAACGACCCACAAATCAGTAAGTTAAGGTCACTTGTTTGGATTCCCGTGCATACATTTTGGGTGTTCAATTTTTTTCTTTTAAGAAACGACAAACTATAAGCCCCATTATTTTGCAAGTACATCCATGGTCCAAATATATTTTAGTACAAGGAGATGCAAGCAGAACTGTTCAAGTTGCTGGCTCCAGGCATACAATATAATCACCTGTCAAATATATCACCATTTACTCTAGAAAATTGCTAAAATGTTCTGGCTATGAAATTTGGACGATGATATAGAAAGGAAACTTAGAACAAAAGTGAAAGGAAAACTCAGCTGTAATTATCTTACCGTTGTGTCAAAGCAAGGACAATGAGGAACTTAAGACCTCTGTACAATTCTAGGCTATTCAGTGTGCATCTTCAAGCACAACACAAAAACATTTGATCAATTATTTGCACAGCTAGGCAGTGAGCCTTTGCCATTGCAAAAAAAAAAAAGCATAGAAGAAATTTAGATTACCTTTACTTCCAATCTATGTGCTTAGATGTTTTTGCATCTCTTTCCAATCCTTCAGAAATCACAGGTGCTCGTGATCTTCTTAGTCACTTCAAGTTGCTGCCTCATTACGAGTTCTTTGGTAAGAGGTCACTTCCATTAACAATGTCCGATACACATTATCTTCACAATGTGCTTGGAGACATAGAAATTAAGACAGGCCATGAGATGCAGTTGGATCAGCTCTGTTACCGTCCCCTGTTATGAATCGAGTTACGGGACGATGTCAGACAGAATCAGAGTTAATGTAGAGAGAATTAGGAGAAGATGATTTCTTTTTCCGACTTATGATGCTGCTCATTAAGAGAGAACCTGTGATCTCTTGAGTAAAGTACTCAAAACTGGAACAATTTTTTGCATACCTTTCATGGAATAAACATAGAGTTTAAATACAATACTGATAAGATAACTACCCCTAGAAACTAGGACATGTTCTCCTAACATTACTGGAATGAGAAACTGCAAATAGCTACTACAAAGAAACTGCAGATAATTACTACAAATGTAACGACCAGTTTGATTGTTTTGAGCTTTTTACCGTATTTCCCCAAAATACCCTTCCCGTAGTTTCATTTCGGCGTATATGACTTGTGGGGATGAGTGATGCGGTTCCCGAGGCAATCGGGTGGGTTTTGGATTGGTTTTAGTAAAATTGGAAGTTTCTAAGTTAAAGGAAGGAAGATGTTTGACCAAAGTCAACATCGGGGTTAAATGCATTTTTTTTCGAAGTTTCGTCGATTCCATTAGGTACGGATTGTGATTTATGACTTAGTCGAGCCGTTGGTGAGTTGATATTATGCATTGCATGATGTACGCATATTCATTTCATAACTCATGATATTGTTGGCATATGATATTATGCATGTTGTATTCATTCATACTTATATACTTGATGGATAAGTTGTGAAAAAAAGATACGAGGTGGACCGAAAAGCCGGAAAAGAGGTAAGAATGATGTCCACATTGTTGATGAGATATAGTTGGCTCGGATTGCACGCCACGTATTATATTATGGTTGGCTCGAGTTGCACGCCTCCAACGGTTATATGGACCTCGTGAGTTCCCCATGGATCATGACTATATGACATGGCCTATAACATGTGTCTACCCGAATAGATATTGACCAATGCATTTCATTTATTCATTCTACCATCATTCCTATTTGATTACATGCTTACCTGTTAAGAAACATGATTTCTTGGTCATAACTAAGGGTTTAGTTGTGTTAGTCCAATATGTGTTGTGTATTCAGTCTTTATATGCCTTATGCGTGTTTTCTTCGTTGTCGGCATATGATCCTACAAAGTACTAGTGGTTGTATTCATACTACACTTGGTGCACCTTATGTAGATACGGACCCGTGCTCCAGTTTCAAGCCTAGTGGCTGATCTCGAGGTTATTGTCATGCCCGAACCATGGCCTGGGCGTAACACAACACTTGGTATCTGGTTGCATATGACCGAGCGAATCAACATATGGTGTATTAAATACGGAATATAACTAATAAACATGCTGAGATACAAATAAGTCTAACTGATAAATCATAATCTTTATGGGTTTCCTTAATGTAAAAGATGGAAAGATAGGACCCTCATGTCGATACATGTTCTAAAAGAAAGAAAGACTGAGTGTTGATTAATATATATTGCCTTAAATAGGTAGAATCCTTATGAACATATGTGTCTTGGTTGATTCAAATGTTGGAACTTTAAAGTAAACTTGCTCAATTTTGATGAAAAGGTGGAACCTTTATGGGATTAGACACCTTGAACATGGTTTAGGTTGGATACGGTAGCAGTATTTTACCTTCACCCTTAGTAAAGTTGAGAACTTTAGAATGACTTGATGATACTAATGATCCTTGTGGTTGAGCTAACTATAGGGCTCTACTTATAGAATTGGATATTCGATTTGATTATACCTTAGTTAACTAACGTACTAGAGAAGTATCGGAAAGTACCAACCCTCGCCACTGTTATAGTTAGGGTCGGTTGACGATGTTGTTGGGTACACGTGTTTCATGTACTCACTCTACACTTGTTGCACCCTTGTGTGTAGGTACTGATTTGGACCTGAGTGGATCATAGACATAGCGTATTTGAATAGCTTATCAAGAGTCCAGGGTAAGCTGCAAACACTCTCCCAATCACTGGAACTCCCTTATCTTATTATTTACTTTTCTGTCTTACATTTCAGACAGTATGATATATAAGTTTCAAAATTTGTAATATATTTTGTAGCTCTGTACTCATGACAACTAGATTTTGGGGGATGTTTATAAGATTTATGTATTAAGTGTTTGAGACTTGTCAGTACCTTAGTTGTCCTTTGTTTTTCCG
The DNA here is from genome assembly GCA_029783415.1 of Anisodus acutangulus. NCBI lineage: Eukaryota > Viridiplantae > Streptophyta > Magnoliopsida > Solanales > Solanaceae > Anisodus > Anisodus acutangulus. Next base: position 46,307,178 of record CM056502.1, read on the forward strand.
CATTATTTATCATTTAATTACAATAGACCTTTGTGGTCCGGTTCTTCCCCGGACTCCGCGCATAACGAAAGTTTAATGTAGCAGGTGTCTTTTTTTTTTATAATGAATGAGGTTCGCCTACAGGTTCAGGGTAGGTGCCCTCACTGCACAATAGTATTTTGGGTCATGACAATATTTATTATTATTGAATAATGAGGCTTACATGTGTAAGTTGGCCCTTTTTAAAACTTATCCAGGTGTATATTTTGTTGATGGACTAGTTGAATTAAGTCATACATTTATGCTAATTTTATACTAGAGTTTAATGCTTAAACATGCGCTCTTAGAAAAAAAATTGACTAAATATATAAAGTGTCCCTTAAAACTTTTCTCAAATTTCTATTTGTTTCTATTAAACACTTTAAATTTATTTAAAATGCAGGGATTGTACAATTTTTGCTGACATGTCATAACATGTGTTCTTCACACCTTTTCAGCGCGTGAGAGGTCCTTTTTCTCTCTTTTCTTTCTTGTCGTTTACTGTCATTAGACCTCTATCCTCCTTTAAATGCAATTGCTCTTTATTAATCTTTCTCGCTACTGAAAAAATGTAGGGGTGGCCAGTGGGCCGGGCTCGGGTCTGGCGGGGTCGGGGTCGGGGCGGGACGAGCCGGGGGGTCGGGATCGGGACTAGCGGGCCTAGCGGGGTCGGGTCCTGCTCCGGTCAAAATCCCGATCCGTCGATCGAGTGAGAAGGGCTCGGGTCGGGCTTTCGGGTCAGCCGAGGCGGGCTCGAGTTTTCCTTTTTTTTTTTTTAAATAACATATGTATAAAAAAAACTCAATAAACAAAACAAGATAGTGTAATAAAGCATCCCAAATTTGTTTTGTGCCTCTTATATTATTTAATAGACATATGATTTTTTTGTAATACAAATACAATTGTCTAAAATCTAAATTGCAACTTTATGGTGTTGTCCAAAAGTTGCAAATTACATAATAAAATTGCAATTAAAAAATTACATTTTCAAAAAAATCTGTTCTAATTGCTTGATGATTTCGTATGTAGTTCTTGGTTGGAATAGGTATTTGTTGGTCAAATTGATCACGTAAACTTCCACTACATTCAGGTTTAAGATTTACGTTGTAGTTTTCATCATCTTCTTCGTTGATCTCGGTTGACGCACCTTCTCAGCTCGCTGCGTATCCAATCTACTGAATATCTTTGCAATTTCAGTATCTCCGACGATGAGTGTCTGTGGTCTCTATTTGATATCACTGCGAGAAAAAGCGCTTTCGACGCGATTGATGGCGGCAGATGTTCAAAACATCTCGAGCCATCAATGAAAGTGTCGGAAAGGTCTTCTCATTCCTCGATTATTTAAAGTCTTCTTGTCCCGTCTTCATTTGATAACTTCTTGATCGGTGATGGAACCACGCAAAACAAAATATCCAACTCGCTAATTTGGTTAGTAGAGTGCGGCCACACATTCTATTTCACGAGGCTTTCAATACTAGCGCGAAGCAGCCATGTCTTTTTGTGAGGTTGTGTTGAAGATGAAGAAGATGGTATGGTAGCCGTACGTTACTAGCATTTTCTTGTTGATAAAATCTATATATATTTTTGCATTGGTGTTCTCGGCTATTCAACACTTCTTCTTTAGTTTGTTCAATAGGTGGTGGGTGATTTAGATTTTGGGACTTGGAGGGTGGTAGTACTTACTATACAATCGTAAATAGTTTCAATTAGTGATTTAATGCAAAATACATTTTTAATAGTAAGGATTTAATCTGAGAACCAATAATATAAATAGAAGGAATAGGAATAAAATATTTTTATTTTGACAAACATTTTTAATAATTTGCCTTATAAACTGGTTTCCATATATTCACTAAGTAATAAAAATATTAGAGTTATATAAAATAACATAGTTGAAATAGTAGGATAATATATCTTGGAAAATTCTTTTGTTGCTTGAAAAAATTTCTCTAAAAATACAATAAGTTCGGAAATTTTTACCCAATCACTATCTAAAATCATATCAATTTGGGTTTTATTATGAGAGTTAAAATAAAGTTATAGGTAATTTATAGTCATAAGCAACAAGTAGTTGCTCGTATAAAGAATTCCACCTAGTCGATACTTCTTGTGGAATTCTTCTATAAGATGAGTCCACAATCGTGACAAGTTTTTATATTCTTTTCTACGTTGTATTTTATTACTTTTAAAAATAAAGTTTATAGCAATTGTATTTTACTAAGAATGTCTTCAAAAAGTGATAGACCATCCTTTACAATTAAGTTATATATATGGCGCAGCATTTTATATGAAAATGGTCTGGGAAAAGATGGAGCTAAACTATTTTTTAACATTGTAATTGCGTAATTGTTATTAGAAGCGTTATCTAATGTAATAGTCATAATTTTATCGATAATTAGTAATAATACTTTATGATAAATATTTTTCTGCAATAAAAGTACCGGTGTATTGCCTATCGTCTATATATCTATACGCTAAAATCGTTTTTGCATAGACCATTTATAATCTATCAATGACAAATTCTGGTTAAATAATCATGGCGTTAGTACTCGACCTATATCGAGGCGTGATAGATACTTTGCCATTAAAATGATATAATGAAACGTAAATATTGTTGATATTCATGCGCAAATTTAAATACATCTCTTATGATTGACCTAGAAAAACCGTTAAAAAGCGAGGATTATATATATCTCTAATGTAATGAATAAAGCGGGAGATGAAGGAAATAGAAAAAGGCAAACCCTCCACAGGCAACTAATTTTGATATTGCTTCCTATCTCTATGTTTGTTGTATTTAAAGCCTACAATTCCGTCATAGGGTTAATTTGACTGTACTTGAGTCGGAACGATATTAGTATGTGAACCTTGTCCTAGATGGAGCGGGCGTTTGCGCACCCGGTTTTGAAGCTTTGGTATTGGGCATACCTAATTTGGATGAGCACTTACTCGTGTCTAATTAAACCCCAGTCACAGTGACCTTTTCAGTTTTAAATTTTAAAAACATTTTTACAAATTTTACATATGGCTACTTGATTCTCTACGTCCCTATCAAAAATGTCCATGCATCGATTTTAATGGTCGTTTTGCTTTGGACCTGCGTCTCATACTAGGGGAATAGGAGGTATTTAGGTTGAAGGTGCACTAGTGGGCGTGTTGTCATCGATATTAGTGGGTGTATCGTCTAGATCATCGTCTAAATTAAAGTCTTCTTGAGTTTGAGAAAATAACTCCTCATCTAAATCTAATGGTATTGTAGGAAAATGTTGAGTATCAACAAAATCATCTGATGTAGGAATAAGATGACTAGAAGAGTACCCTTGCCCTGGTTGCCTCTACTAGAAGAAGCACCCTTACCCACTTACCCTTAAACATACCTTTTAATCCTTCCATTTTAATTATGATAATAAATAATTAAAGACAATAAAATTAAGTCGCTAAATAAAATAAGCAGGACAATAATAATTTAATGGAAGAACGAATGTACCAAGCAGCAGAGCGTAGCGTCGGCGTGTAATCGAGAGGTTGAAAATTGAAACTTTGCTCGATGGAAGATCCTCAAACTAGTTGCCAACTTCATCCCAATTCCCAAATGAATTAATAAAATTGAATATTTAGCAAATAATGTAGAGAGATATATTGAGAAATTAGAGATTGTAGGAAGATTTGTAGAGAAAGATGAAGAGAAAATGAGTTATTTATAGTTGAAAAATTGGGTTAAAGTGTAAATATAATAACTTATGGGTTAAAAATAAATATTAAGGGGTAGGGGGCCTAAAATGGCCGTTATTATGACCATAATCTAAAATAGCCGTTAGGTGCAGCGGCCATTTCAAAGGAGTTTAAGTCGGGAATTAGAGGTCGGGCTCGAATCGGGCTGGGGCGGTCTCGAGCGGGAGCTTTGGCTGGGCGGGCTGAATGCAGCGGGGCGAACATCGTCGATCCCGAGTTGATCCGCCCAGATTAATTTTTTTTTTAGGCGGGGTCGGGGCGGGGCCGGGAGTCGGGGCAGAGGGCCGGGCAGGTCGGGTCGACCTTGGCGAACAAAAAATGCACCCGAGGACCATATATTTTTTTTATAATCCAGGTCTCCAGACTTGCGCATGACTACGTCGTGGAGGTAATAGCACCGGTCCTTCAACACTATTACCAGGTAAATCGCGGGATGTGCTTCGGTGGCCAGTTTTCTGGGAGCGTACAGCTGATCAATCAGACAAGGTCAAATTCCCCAACATGCAGAGTTTCTTCGTGCTTGCGGGGAATCGAACCCACGCTGTCCCATGCCAGAGCGCCTTATAGTGCCCAGACTTTGCCACTGGACTATGCCCCGGAGGACAAAAAAAACTAAGGTAGGGTAAACTTTTTAAAGTGACTGGTCCCACCGCATTACGGCCCCATACCCCAGAAAACCCCACCTCCGGCCTGGCCCTACGGATTAGTATACACCGCTTGGCCCTACGCGTATGGAGGGATTTTTTGGAACACGCCCACTCTCACGATCGAGTGACTGAACACTAACCTCAGACAAAGAATACCCTAATGTATTGGCCACTGGGCCAAACACTTTGGATTTACCTTGTTATTTTTAGTGGCTAGTCATGAGGTGTTAGATAGGTACATTTTAAATGAAGTTTGAGTGTTCAATAAGAATAAATTTCAGTTAACATGCTAAAATGAAAATTTTAGACAAATTTAAAGGGTCCTCTATATATTTGGCCAAAAATTAGGTTATGATATGCAAAATGTATCATCACATGCATGATTATTCAAAAACTGCCATTATATTTGAAATGCCAAATTTATTGTATGTTATGCAATAGTGGGAAGAAAAAGAGTTCATTATAGATTGATAGATCCAAGACTTACCAATTGGCGAAAGGCTATAAGTGAATTTGTCTTGCATTGGGCATTACTCATAATAGTAAAGATTAAACCAAAATAATGTTAGTCAGATTTGATCCAATAGATGAAAGAAGGATAATTTTGAGATTTTTAATATGTTAAGAACATTTTTGAAGTTTGAACTAATAAGTGAAAATAATTTTAAATTTGATCCAATAAATGAAAGAGCATTTTTGAGTCAATTCTAATACGTTAAAGACATTTGTAACTTTTTTTATTTATTTATTAGTTAAATATAAACAAGTAGTGCGAGTAAATTTTTACCAATCATAAATTATTGGTTTGTAGGCTGGAGAAGGGCCCTTTAACCGTAAATAAACGACTCACGAGTCACGAGTACGTCTTACAAGTTACAACATTCAAATTGACACTCCGCTTCCTATTGGTCCATTTAAAATGACACGGATAGCTACCTATTCATTTTTCACCGTTGATCAAGAATCAATCCAACGGCCGAAAATAACCATCCGAAACTCAAAACCAAATGACAACGCAATAGCTCTATAAAAACATCCGCAGACTCCGATTCATATCAACATCTCTCGCTCCGACAATCAATTATTATTTTATCTTTCAAGTCCCCCAATTTTGTCTATATCTTCAAATGGAGTCTACCGGAAAAGTTAAGAAAGGTGCAGCCGGAAGAAGAGGTGGCGGTCCAAAGAAGAAGCCGGTTACCCGATCTGTTAGAGCCGGTCTACAGTTCCCGGTCGGTAGAATTGGTCGTTACCTGAAAAAAGGCCGGTATGCTCAACGTGTCGGTACTGGTGCTCCGGTTTACTTGGCCGCTGTTCTCGAATATTTGGCTGCTGAAGTAAGTTTCCTATTCCTTTATTCTTCCAATTTTTCCACATTAAGCTTTGCTAAGTTGGGGTTCAATTAGGATCTAGGGTTTCGACATTGTTCTTATTTGTGTCCGTTTTTCACATAAAAAAACATAGCCTGCTTAAAGAATATGCTGAAATGCTTGTATTTGGCTGCTGAAGTGAATTGCCTTTCCCTTTTTATATTATTAGCCTGTTTTTTGTATTATGATTATCGTATTCATTATATTATTTGTTATTTTTCCAGACTGCTTTTTATAGTATTTTTGTCATAATTTTTTTAATACTGCATTGGATTGTATGTGCCGATTGTCTTATCAGAAACACTATCGCTACTCCTAAGTTACAAAGTTGGAGGTAAGTTCTTTGTGCACTTTATCTTCTTTATACCCCACTTGGTGTGATTTAATTGGTTATGTTGTTTATTCTTCCAATTTTTCCACATTAAGCTTTGCTAATTTGGGGTTAAATCAGTATCTAGGGCTTCGATTTTGATGAATTGTTCTTGTTTTTTCCCATACCATACATGTAGAATATGCTACAACCAGATGTTAAGCTTACAAGTAATGGTTTTGTTTGGTTGTTATAGGTGCTGGAGTTGGCTGGAAATGCGGCACGCGACAACAAGAAGAACAGAATAATCCCAAGGCATTTGCTATTGGCAGTGAGGAATGATGAAGAGCTAGGAAAGCTTCTTGCTGGAGTGACAATAGCACATGGTGGTGTTCTTCCAAACATTAACCCTATTTTATTGCCAAAGAAGACCGGAGGTGAAAAGACACCTAAATCTCCATCCAAAGCTACCAAATCTCCTAAGAAGGCTTAGATTTATTTAATGTCTCGTTTTTGTTGGTTACTCTGTGTATGTTGTAATTCTGTTGTTAGAATGTTAGTTTTTCCCTCTATTATCAATCTATGAAACCCCTTGTTTCGACTTTATAATCTTCTTTCCTCTTTTCTTTGTTTTGTTTGAAATGGTTAATTTCTGCTTTTTCTAGTTGTTAATGTTGAATCAACAGCCTTTGTTTTTGCACCAATAGATAGCTAAGATGCAGAACCGGTTGCCCACTTTCTTTATTCATAATCAATGTTCTAAAGAGTCATGTATAATCATGATGTTTTGTTAAGATTTGACTTTTCAGATGGATGATCTGGACCATTGGTGTCTCTTTTAGTTTATTCTATATCTTGGATTAAAAAATGTTCATTCCGTTACACAAATACGTGTCATGTTTCTTTAAAAAGTTAAATTGACTAAATTTTAAATTTAAATTAGATTATATTAATTTAATATTTTAAAACTAAAATTTAGATATTAAAAAATTATATAAAAAAATATTATAAGATTTAATTCTTTTTGTATTAATATGATAAAAAATATAGTTCAAAATGTTGGTTAAGTTCGTATATTTTGATTCTTGAAAAGTGTAAATGTGACAAGTATTTTGTGACAGCTTTATATTTAAGCTTATTCTTGTTGGGGCTTATGAAATCAGAAAGATCATTGAAAGTGTTGGGTATTTTTGCTCTATGGTACTTTATAAAGCAGTACGGAAAGTATATAACTATTACAAGTATTCGAAAGGCTAAACAAATAGTCAATAATTCAACTAGTAATCTGAAAATTACAATATAATCACAAAATTGAAATTACAATTTTGTTGAAGACGGAAAAATGGAAACTGGTTTTGCTGAGTTGAGTGTGGCACTCTGTCCTTAAGACAATATTGCCCCGTATGTATCCTTTATACGTCCTGGACAATTTGTCTCCCAAGATAAAACAGCAATGAAACACTTGAGCAAAGGAAACTCAAGAGCTACCGTGAAGAATATTGAGTAACGAAATGATGTCTTGGAAGTTGTAGGAAGAAGAAAAGTTTCTGCTTGTGTAAGCTTCTGAATTTCGTGTATATTATATGTGTGTTCTTAGTGCTCAACAATGGTATAAGGGGGTGTTTATATAGGTGATGGAGGGGCTGAAAAACTGCCTCCCTAATAGCCAAATAATGGTCATTATTGAGGTATGCGCTGATCGCCCAAATTCGACATTAAACTTCAGGACCAAATCACATCTGAAAGAATTCGATCCGAATCAGACATCAGGAACTTCGAGATCAAACTCTTTCAGCAAAGTTCTCTACCAAAAAGATAATATCGAAGGCCCACATTGTAGTGAGCCCGAACGGACCGACGGACGGGCGAGCGGCGGCGCGGCAGCGTGGTCTTTCCTTGAACCGAAGCACATCTAGGTCCTCCCTTCTTTAAACACATGGGATACCCCTAAGATTGTTGGATTACCACATTTGTGCTATGGATTGTAAGGAACAAAGAAGTTTTGAAGTTAAATCGAGAAACATACATAAGTGACATTATTAGAGAAAAAAGTATTATTCCAACGCTTTCATAAAACACAGAATCATATTTCTAATGACATATATAGTCTTAAGGGAATTTCGTTCGAAGTTCTGCAATCTCTTTCTTATTAAGTTGGAAGCCTTTGACAAGAACGTCGTCCCTAATAGGTGAATTTGATTCAAAGATTGAACTAGGAATCATGACAACTCTAGGAGTTCATTGTTATGCTCCGGCGAGAAGTGCTAGGCTCATTCCTCAGGCAACACACACTCATATTAAAATTTTAATTAAAAAAGTCCTTCCGATCCACGAAAAAAGTAAATAACTCTTCATATTCTTCCTTTTTTTCTACCATTCTAATATTGTTTGATTTGAAATAATACTAGATAATATCTAACAGCTTCCTCTAGCTTTCCAGACCATGAATGACCTTCTCCAAACCCAAACCAAGAACTTGCTCCAAACCAAAATTGACTTGGTTAGCTAGAAGAATTACCTAGTATTATTTCAAATCAAATATGTTAAAATGGTAGGAAAAAGGGAAGAATATTAAGAGTTTATTTATTTTTTTCACATGAGTTTTGGGTTGGATTGGATTTTTTTAATTAAATTTTATTTATTAGATTTTAATTAAAAAAAGAGTAAAAATAAGTTATTCAAGGGAAAGTGGTTTAGTGACCTGAAAGTGATTTTAGTAATTTTTGTATTAGTTATTTAAAATTAAGTGACTTTTGTGTTAGAAAAGATAGTTAAATGACTTCTATAATTTATCTTAAAAGTTATGGTATGTAGGCTTAAAGTCTAAAAGCTTAAATTTTGGTATGAATTTGGGGGAATCTTTTCTTTTTCATGTTCAGTGAGGACATGAGTAACCTTTGATCAAGAAATGGGAAAAAATATAAATCTGATTTATTTTGTACCTTGTTTGCATTGTATTATTTGATCTCTGCCTAGAAATGATAGACATTCAAGATTATGCATAACTATACCTATTAATGCTTAACAAACAAAAAAAAAAGGCATAGCATAAAAGTGCATAATTATTACTTCCTTTATCCAAAAAAGATTTACCTATTTTTTATTAATTTATTCTAAAAAGATTGACACATTTTTATATTTAAAAATAATTTAATTTAATAAGATGATTTATAGTCCTACAAATATCTAAAACTTGTTTTGAACAACATATTTTTTTTTTAATTTCTTAAACTGCATGCTAGTCAAACTAGATCAATCTTTTTGAGACTGGGGGAGTAGAAAGAATGACCTCTTCCAATACCTGCATTGCATTGCATTGAAAGTGTATAACTTTCTACTTTTGATAGTTACATTAACTTCCAGAAATTCCACTCGACACTAATAGCGAGAACTGTTTCAGAATATATTTAAGGGATTACTTTGAACCCACCCTTAAATATGAGGGACCATTTTTGGCATTTTATATATGAAAACTTGACTCGGATTAGAATGAAAGTACACACTTATAATCCACTTTCAGAGAATAATACTATGTAACTATAATATTGGAATATTTAAAGGTTAAGGATTCGTAAAATTCACTTCAGACACTGCAGGAAGTAAGTCTTTGAAGCAAATGGACAATCAGCGCAGGGTCGGATCTAGGGCCCGGGGAGGGAGTTCTTCGGTGAAAAAATTGCTTCATAATATATAAGGTATTTTTTTATCTATACCGATTTTGAATACACAAGAGAAGAGGTTGGTTCGGTGGTTTGGGGTTCAAAATTTACCTTCAGGTTCCAAGTTCACATTTTTATTTTTTGAACCCCTGTGAAAAATATAAATAGTCATTGCAATCAGGTAGAATACACTGGTAAAAGTGCTATGTCTATTCTAATGTTTGCTTTCTAGTTTATGCCCACTAAGGATGACAACAAGGGTTTGATCTTTCGTTGTATATATAATGGATATTCTTGGCTTATTATAACCTCTCTTTTACTGTCCATTATATGACAAAAAAGTTAAAATAGATAGAGGGGTAAGATACACATTTAGTTGATCGGCCAAAATTAATTATATTAGCAAGTCAAATATATATAATTATTGTATAATTATATATAATTTATGTATATTATATTTTAGAACTTGGAAAGCTTGCTGAAACAAGCTTGTCTAATATATTCAACTTCGGTCACTTGCACTACCGCCACACTTCTTTTCGCTTTCAGAATAAAATATTTATTCATTACTATTTTTTTTATATCCAGCTTCATGTCTTAAGCCAGACTATTTCTGAAGATAGTAGTACCGGTCCTTCAACACTACTATCAGTAAATGTGCCTGAATGATCAGGGTTTGAGAACACAACAACTGAACCCCAGAAAAGAGCAAAGTGCTTCTACCAATATTCGAACCCATGCTGCAGGCCTCCAGCTAGATTTTAAGTTCACCTCCTTTTACATCCAGCTATGCGCCCGGAGACTTCATTACTATCTTTCTTCCTTCAGTTGGAAGACGCTGTACTCATTAGGGAGTGTCTAGTACCCAACGATTCCGAATCATTCGAGAGAGAATTTGCATATGGAGTGTGCTCTGAATGCTAATACAAGAGTCAAGCCTTTCAGATTTCTCAATGTACTTACTGAGAATGAGCAATTCATGAAAGTTGTGGAGGATTGCTGGAGACAGGATGTGCAGGGGTCCAGTATGTATAGGGTATGGCAAAAGCTCAAGATATGTAAGGAACCTCTGAAGAAACTAAAAGAAGCCAGTTTTGGAAGTATTGACAGAAGAATTACTCATGCTAGAGAACTACTTGAATACATACAAGTTCAATTGGCCAATTCCCAGGACCAAGCACTAATAATGGTGGAGAAGGAAGCTGGTAAGGAGCTTAATAAATGATTAGCTCTGCAGGAGAAAATTCATAGACAGAAATCCGAAGCACATTGGATTAAGGAGGGCGATGGTAATAATAGTTATTTCTTCAACCGCCTTAAAGCTAGAGCTAGCACAAATCATATCTCTATTTTGAAGAATGAAGCTGGACATACTTTGCAGTCTCAGCTGGAAATTGAAACAGAGGTTTTGATGTTCTATAAGAAGCTGTTGGGATTTTCTACCAATAACGTACCATCTGTTGACTTGCAAATCATGAGGGAGGGTCCAAGTTTAACTATTGCTCAACAAAGACTCATGTGCTCAGAAGTAACTGCTCAAGAGATAATGAGTGCTCTATTTGGGATAGATGATAACAAAGCCCCAAGATTGATGGATTTAATGCTACCTTTTTTAGAAAAAACTGATGTATTGTCCAGAATGATGTTTGCCAAGCTGTACATGAGTTCTTTCAATATAACAAAATGCTAAGAGCAGCTAACAATACTGTGGTGACTTTAGTTCCTAAGAAATCTCATCCTGAGACCATTAGGGACTTTGGACCAATTGCTTGTTGCTCAACTATCTACAAAATTATGTCCAAAATCATTTCTGAAAGGATTAAAGGCGTGTTGGAGGATATTGTGGGAGCAAGTCACTCAACTTTTATTCCAGGAAGACTTATCACTGATAATATAATCCTAAGTCATGAGCTGGTCAAGGGATACAACAGGAAGCACTTATCACCAAGATGCATGATCAAAGTGGATCTCCAAAAAGCTTATGATTCAGTGGAATGGTTTTTCATTGAACAAGTATTGACAAAAATGGGATTTCCTTGGAAAATGGTGAATTGGATAATGCAACGTATTAGTACTGTTAGCTATACTTCTATGGTGAATGGTAGGTTGTCAGATCTTATGCAAGCTAAAAGGGGATTTTTAGGCAGGGGGATCCCATGTCCCCCTACATCTTTGTGCTCATTATGGAATATTTAAACAGATGCCTGAAGTTCCTAAGAAAGGAACCTGCTTTCAATTATCATCCAGGTGTAAAAAGTTGGATATTTTGCACCTATGTTTTGCAGATGATCTCCTTATGTTTGGAAGGGGAGATGTCAAGTCAGTGCAGTCCTTACTTGCTTAATTCAACAAGTTCTCTAAGGCCTCTGGGTTGAAAGCTAACATGTCAAAAAGTCAGGTATATTTTGATGGTGTTAAACCTGAAATTGTGGCTGAAATACTGAATGTGCTTGGGTTTGAGAAAGGAGAACTACCATTTAGATATCTTGAGGTTCCTCTCTCAACTAAAAGACTGACAGTTGCACAATGCAAGTCTTTAGTTGAAAAAATAACAGCTAGGATAACTAACTGGATGGCTAGGAGGTTGACTTATGCAGGGAGGCTACAGTTGATCAGAGCAGTGATGTTTGGAGTTCAAGCCTATTGGTCACAACTCTTTTTGCTTCCCTAGAAAGTGACTAAGATGATTGAAGCTGCTTGCAGAAATTACCTATGGTCTGGTGATGCTGTCATTACTAAAAGAGCTCTTGTAGCATGGGACAAAGTGTGTTTACCTAATGGCGCTGGGAGACTGAATGTGATACAAATGAAGATATGAAATCAGACTGCCCTTTGTAAGTTGTTATGGGCTTTAAGTCAGAATAAGCAAAAGTTATGGATAGCTTGGATCCATACATATCATATCAAGAAGCAAGTGCTAGAAAGCATAAATAGTCCCAAGCAAGCATCTTGGATGGTGAAGAAAGTGTCTAATATGAGGAAATATTGGTTTCAACAAGGTGCTAGGGATCAAGTAACACAGAGGGGCAAATTTAAGATATCTCAAGCATACAAAAATCTGAGAGGGGATGTGTGTAATGTTCCTTGGAGAAATTTAACTTGTCATAATGTGGCCGAGCCTAAACAAGTATTTATCCTTTCATTGTCACTGCATGAGAAGCTCAGAACTAAGGACAGGCTAATAAATTGGGGCTTGAGCATGGATGATAAATGTGTTTCTGTAATTTGACACCTGAACATTTGTTTTTTGATTGAAATATCACAAGAGAGTAAAGGTAGAAGGTTCTGCACTGGCTCAAGTGGCATTGAACTGTGCAAACATGGAAGGAGGAATGGTGATGGGTTGCTAAAATGTCCAAGGGGAAGGGAGCAGAAAAATGCCTGTTGAAAGCTGGACTTACAGATGTGGTGTATGTCCTGTGGATAGAGAGGAATGCAAGGGTGTTTCAACAAAAAGCTAGCAGCATTTAGGAACTGCTACATAGGTTGAAGACCAATCTATGCATTAGACTGACGGATAATAGTCGGTTGTTTGAGTATATTTGTTCTTTATAGTAGTCCATAGTACTATGTTAGTCTGTAGTAGTTTAGAATTAGTATAAGCCATAGAGGATAGGTAGGTTGTTGGTTTTCGCTTCTGAGATGGGGTTAATCTGAATGGTTTCCCTTGGTTTTGTATTGTTGCACTGGTGATTAATAATAAAAGATCGGTTAATTGCCAAAAAATAGTGTACACTTGTCCGTCCAAATGATTGACCTTGTCATTAAGTTGGGTCACTCTATCCTTGAGTGTTTCCTTAACAACCACCACCACTGCAGCACTCCATTGCTATCATCACTGCGTAGACAATAAATTTAAAGGAATTGTCTAACTTCAAGTACTTTCAAGGCTCACACTACAGCTAGACCTGGAGCATGCTTGATTATAGAAAGAGATTCACATTAATTACAAGTTGTGCTGACAAAATAAGCCTATTTTTTGTTAACCCGTCTAATACAAATTGTGCATTGTTTATAGATATTATAAATGAATTTTTAATACAAACATAAAGTTTGGATCAAAGCTAATGAGTTCTGCCGAACCCATAACTTCAATGGTAAATCCACTCTTGTCATCGCCCTCTTCTTTCTTTCCGTTACTATTTTGATGCCCCTTCCCATCTCCTTGGTTATAATAATTGCCGTTTGAGCAAAGTACACTTATTCCGCTTGGTTCCAAAGCTCTACTTGGTATTTTAGTGTTCATTACACCGTTTTACTAACTTCGCTGAGTAGTGAAGACCATTCATCTGTTCAGTAGGTGTGATGCTTGCCCGAGTGCACTCAACGCAATTGACCTTCGATACTGGATATGAAGAGGGCCACTCACTTGAACACTCCTTAATCAAGGGTCTATCAGAAACAACAGGCCTGCGTACAACCTATCCTCCCCAGACCCCACTTATGAGATTACACTGGACATGTTGTTGTACTCACTTGAACACTCCCAACTATAAGAAATGAAATCCTTGCCCACGAAACAGAGAGAAATTGGAAAATGATTTTGTTATCTTGTTCACATCCAGATTATATCAGATACTGTTGGATCCTCCAAGACCAACAAGCCTTGACCATTGAATCTGGTTGAGAAATTTCTGGAAAATCACATCAAAGCAGGAATAATGGAGGAAAATTTCTCTGAAACAGAATGAATAGACGATAGAAAAAAGAGGGTTAATAAAGGTACCCTTGATACATCATTAGTCTTTATTACTAGAGAGTTTACAGCCTGACAGGCTTGGAAAACTACGCAAAACCCAAATTCAAACAGATACAAAAAATATAATCCACATTAGAGAGTAGATACTAATGATTATCCGTGTTGAGGCTGTTGGCCAATACTTAGCTCCTTCTAGGGGTCTAATGCGCACTGCGCAATATTCCATGCAAATAACCACCAGTCATAACAAGAGACACAAAGGAGACAACACCAGCTGGAAAAACCTTCTTCGACTTCAGAAAACGAGATCCCATTACTCCAAGAAGTCCAGCCGAGAGGACGAAACCCATTGCTGATGCCAAAACAGGTTGTGTTGGAAGCATAACATAAACAGAGTACAAAAGGGCGGCAGAAACTCCACCTGCAATAAGGGACTTCGTGCTGCCACTCTTCAGATAACCCATTAAACCACCAGCTCCAACCAAGAAAGCGTAACCCAATGTCAATTTTTGGGACATAGAAAGGCCCATTTTCTTTTTATCCTTGCCTTCATCTGACCCCTCTTCATTGCCACCATTATTATTATTTCCACCATTATCTCCCCCACCGCCACCGTTGTCATTTGCACCCCCAGAATCACCTCCACCACCACCTGTCTCTGGCAGAATATCGATTCCTGGCCCAGCTGAATCAGCAGTAAAGGTGGTTGGCATTGTAGAGTCAGAGACAACACTGGCTTTGACTCCAAAGTAGAAATGCTTTGATCGAGTGGACAAGTCCGGATACACTGTGCGAGGGGTAGTCAAGGGATGCGGAGATGAATGAAGCGACCTCAATGGCTGACTATGAGCAACAAAATGCTGCCTTTGACTCCAAGCTTGGACGCGAAAGTGAGGCAACACGACGGAGGACTGAGAAATGGCCAAAAATTCTCCCATTATATGGAATATGAAATAGCAATGTGTACACTGAATTATGAGAAACTTATTTTCGGGATGTTTTGTTTTCTGCAGCTCCGGTAGTCTCAGCAACTTCCACAAAAATCAGTCTTCCATCAACAATCTGCAGTAGGTAGATCATTTCAATGACAGAATAGAAATAGACCAAGTAAATGGAAGCAACAAGACTCAGACAGCCAACATAGGAAATTTCACAAGGAGGAAACAATATAAAGGGCCCGTTTGGCCATGGATAGTTTTCACCTTTTTCCGGAAAACTGTTTGGATATAGAATTGTTACAATTTTCCGGAATTCGAAAAACTCCAAAAACCTGTTTTCACAATTTTCACTCCAAATCACTCACAAAAATTCAAAAACAACTCCAATTTGTATTCATGTACAAACACAACTCCAATTTCCAAATACAATTTCAACTTGAAAACAAATACTCCATCCGTCCCAAAAAGATTGTCCTAGTTTGACTTGGCACGGAGTTTAAGAAATAAAGGAAGACTTTTGAAATGTGTGGTCCAAAACAAGCCTTAGATATTTGTGTGGTTGTAAATCATCTCATAAAGTTAAATTGTTTCTAAATATAGAAATGTGGCAATCTTTTTGGGACAAACTAATAAATAAAGTAAGACAATCTTTTTGGGTCGGAGGAAGTACTATTTTTTCCAAATTTCACAATTCTTATGTCCAAACGCCAACTAAATACACTTTACAAAGCTGGAAAACAAATTCCCTTGGGAAAGTATAAAAAGCTTTTTGCAAAGATAGTCAAAACTCAAAATTGACTTTTTTTGTTGATAAAATCCATCTACTTTGAATTTATGAAATAAAATATAAAATCATGACTTTGGACATAAGTAAATCAAGCACAATTGTTACAAACAACCAACCACCACAATTTCAAATCAGCTTTCAATCCAAAGCTTGTGCACTGTTGACCTCTCCACTCGAAACAAAAACCCTACTTCATGCATTATTTAACTTAGATATACAAACAAACCACAAACCTGCAACCAAAGTAGACGTGTTGACAAAAGATTGTCAAGAATAACACCAATTTTTTTTCTTTCTAATATTCACATTATTGATATAGGATTTCTACTACTCTCAGAAACTGTGCTTGCTCTCACCTCTATTTCTCTGTCTGGTCGGTACTTTCTCGTGTTTATCCCAAATTATAACAATCTTTTTGCTCTGTGAACACAATGTTTAGGTATTTCTGTTCTGAACAACTTAATGTCCATTATGCAAATATTAAACACACGCGAAAAAAGATTCACAGAAGTTGAATGTAGCTAGTCTTAAATTTCACTGTATTTCTTTGCTTTCTGTTTGGAGCAACATGGCAAATTTACATGTTACACACGATGTTGAGGCCATAATTGACCTTATTAGCTCTTTATGCAACTTGTAAGATCTTTTGAGGTACTCCATTGTACATGACAGCATATTCTTGATGCTGGTGCTTATATAAAAATTTACCTAATCAAAAAATAGATATATTCACAGAAGTGGGGGATTGGACACGGATGATGTGGCAATTAGGTATCAATATTAGATGAGAAGTCAAGAAAGGTAGTGGCCACAGAGGGTGCGTGGAGGTAAATAGAGGGGAAGCAGACAGTTCATCAGTTTGGAGGGCACCAGGAGTGGAGTTTGATATCATAATTTTGTTCTTCAGCTGACATGTTTTATGCATACGAATATTCTTTCTTCTTTTTCTTGTTTTGTTTATTACCGGCTGAAAAATTCTCATCTCCAGAACACAACCCACCCATTTTATAAGTCCTTATTTTCCTTGAATTGAGAACCTCATAACATCTTTAGTCTTTCTTAAGAACTTCAGTCTCTTATCAATAACTCAATGACTACAACTACTTAAAGAAATATAACATCTTCGACCACTGAACTTCAAGAGATTTTGTCTCTACTATATTGTCTGCAAAACAGAAGGGGGACTTGAGACAACAGGAGACTTCCCAGTCTTCATTCCCAATAAAGAGTTTATGAGCAAATTAATTCGACAAAGGTAGGATATATTTCCATAAAGGAAAAATGAAATAAAAAGGGAACCAAGAACACCAGCAACAATGATCACATGTAATAGATATAGTTCCTAGAACAGGCACCATTCTTTACACAAACCAGTAAATTTCTAGAACCTAGACCCCTTCTAAGTGAAAGTAGATTTTCTTAGATGGTTATATTCTTTGCATGTTTCATTATAAGCCTATGAATCAATCAATGCCCTTATCATGGATCTCGTTACAGCAATCATTATCCTGTCTCCAACTGAAAGCATTTGCAGGACCCAAGTTCATATTTTGAAGTACTCAACAACATACCCAGTGAAATCCCACAAAGTGGGGATATTTTGAAGTACTCAAGACCAACAAATGCACCAGTTAAATGCAGGTGAATGCTAGCATAAAGTTCACTAAGTCAAACAGCACGCTGAAATGATTCAGCAAGGAATAGATCTTTCGCTTCCAGTTTTACAGTGAAGTGTCTACTTCCTTTAACCTATGACTGACATACAGTTTTTTTAAAGCCGATGAGAGTCTCAGAATTGTCAATAGGTAGAGGCACACCTAGTTTTAAACGTGGGATACCACTATGACCATAACTACTTGTCCCCTTTCAAACAATAGGTACAGATTTAGTAAAACCTTACTCCATCCATTCCATTTTAATTGTTGCTTTAGCTTTTTTCACGCCCACTAAAAAAAATAATAAATACAAGGTATAGTTTACTAAGTTACTCCTATTTTTTCTTTAATGTTAAGTGTATAGTTGGAAATAATTGTCAACTTTAATCTTGAAGTCCTAAAGTGACAATTATTTCGGACAAGTTTTCTGAGCTAAAATGACAATCAAAATGGGACGGAGGGAGTATATATTATCCAAAATCTTATATATAGCTGAGCAGAAATAAAAGGAATCCTTAAGCATGTTCTATCAACTCGATATACATAAAACACACATAACGAAGCATACACATCTACAAAGCTGAGGGAATACCCTTCCATTCATAGAATTCAATGCATTCTGGGCATCTGCTTCTTTCTCAAAGGTAACAAATCCAAAACCTTTAGGCCTTTGCGTTCTTGGATCTATAACAAGCCTTGCTGCTCACCCAATAACAAAAATCCAATATCTATCAATCAATCAATCAATCAATCAATCAATCAATCAAATTAACTAAGCCCTAATCCCCAAACTAAACACAGACCCACTTAACAAATTCATAAAAATAATCCCTCTGTCACAATTTATATGACACACTTTCCTTTTTAATCCGTTAAAAAAAGAATGACACATTTTCATATGTGGTAATAATTTAACTTTGACGCTTAACGAGATAGATCTATAACCACACAAATATCTTTGACTTGTTTTAGATCACAAGATTCAAAATTCTCCATTATTTCTTAAACTCCGTGTTCAGTCAAAATACATCATATAAATTGGGACGGAGGGAGTACAATCTTTAGAGAGATTTACAAAGTAACCACATATAGTAGGTTAAATATAACACATCAATAAAGAAATGCGAAAGTAACCTTCTGCAACAGCGCCAAAAGGTGAAAAGAGCCTCTTCAACTGTTCATTCGTAGTGTAAAACGATAATCCTATTATAACAACAAAAAACAATTAGGGTTTAATAAGGATTCCAGCAGACATAAATTAGACTTAAAAGATTATTAAGTATACAATATATATATGTGTGTGTGAGTGTGTGTAATAACATATCGGAAGAGGGAAAGATAGAGATTGTGTACTGTTCACGAATAGCTGCAACCCTTTTGCCATCTGAGTTCTGAGAGCAGCGGTGTATCTAGTCAAAGAGACACTGCGTTTGTCGAAATTGCAAATCGGTCACTGTTTTTAATAGATATTTCATTTTGGTCCCTTTTGTTTTTTTTTTGTTGCTAAATCAATGACTTCATTTCTTCATAATCAACTTAAAACGTTTCCAGGTATGTTAGTCCCGGATCGCCCAAAACCAGCATTAGCGGTTACATTTTCATCCGGGTCCGGAAATGTCTAGCAATAAGTAATAACATCCAAAATTACATTATTGTTAGAAACTGATCTAGAGTGAGGACAATCAAACCTCTCTATAATTGTCATTTGCTATAACATCATTTCACTATAACGGCCTAATTTTCTCCGGAACCAATTTTTAATGTTATATTTTACTTCTCTATAACAACATTCTACCTATAACAACAATAACATTCATTATAGCGGTACACTCTTTATAAAATTATCTCTATCTAACAGTCATACTCAAATATTGTGTAATAAAATTTGTAAGACGTTGTTCAGGATGTTGGTAGTGTGTCGTCACTTATAGCCCATATCCCATCTCATAACACCAATCAAGTAATGGATGCTTCCATTTATACGGAGTTTGACGCAACTCTTCCAATCTTTGAAACTTAAACGGATGAAGAGATTATTGCACAAGTTATTGGAGTGGAAGAACAAGAGACAACAGATACAGAAGGTAACAACGAAAGTGTTGATGAAGAGCCTCAACCTATTGGTACTTGGGGTGAGATAGAAGAGTCAACTATTAAGCTCTTAGACAACCTTTAAGGGAAAGCTATTGAATTCCCTTTTGTTGAAAGTTTAGACAAAATTATTCGTCAATTCAAGCGTTATATTATGACTAAGAGAATGAAATTTACGAAATAACCTACAATTCTAGAATTCTTACGTCAAACTTGAAATTTATCACATGGTACAACTAGTCATGGATTTATTTGTAATTTATTGGTCTTTTTAATTAATGAGATGTGAAAATCAATTGAAATTTTAAAATTAACAAGTATATTATTTTCTTTTATAGCATAAAAAGTACAGAAAAATAATTCTTTGCGTATTTTCATTTATAACAACTAAATGAGATCTAAACATCAAATGTCAGTATACATATATAACATCACCTCACTATAGAGGCCATGAGATTCTCGGACAAACACTGCGCCATTACAGAGAGGTTTGACTGTTCCTTCCATATCTGCCAAGAAATATATACCAGAGGAATTGCCAAAAGATTTGATTCACCAAAAAAATTGATTTTGCTCCATGTTTAGCTAATGCATCAGTGACTGAGTTCTGCTCTCTGTAACCATGTCTGATTGCTACTATCCTCATGGTCTCCATCAAGTATCTCCATTGAATAATCAAAGGGTCGTAAATATCATGTCCATTTTCTAGCATGCTTTAGAGTCACTTTCTACTTTCAGTGGTGTTAATCTTTGCTCATGTGCTGCAGAAGTTAGTTCTGCAAGAGTACTGGTTGTGTATGGCAGACCTTTGGCAAACCCACTGATCTAGTTTCCACTGTTGTTTCTAATTACTCCCCCAATCCCACCAATGTGAGTGTTTTCCTGGAAAGCCCTATCAATGATTAGTTTGTAGGTTCCTCTTTCAGGAGGGATTCACTTAATGTTGATGATGGCTTCCTCTAGAAGTTGGAGGGTTCTTGATCAGCATTGCATACTCAATAGAAGCATTGACGGTAGCTTCATAGTTAACAAAATTGTAGAGATTGTTGAATTGGTTTTTATTTCTGTTTAACCGGATGTGCCAAAGGCAAAAAGGAATGAGCTCCATCCACCTAAGGAAGTGGTTATAAGGTTTAGATTGAATTGTTTTCCAAGCTGATTGCCAATTGTTAGGGGTCATAGTTGATTTTATGCCCTCCATCATTGATGTGTGCTTTGCTGCAGATTTCTTACCAGAAGGAAATTGAGTTATGGCATTAGAAGAAGATGTGATTTATGGTTTCATTTTGAGTGCTGCAGTGGTGGCAGATGTTGGTAATGTTGATTCCTATTGAGGAGAGGAAACTATTTGTAGGAAGTCTTTCATGGTGGAAAGTCCACACGAAGAATTTTATTTTATTGGGAGCATTGAGTCTCCAGATTCAATTGATTTTTTCCCAAGAGGCTGTCAGTGAGTTCTAGTACCGGCATCAATGATGTTGTAGGCAGACTTAGAAGTGATTTTTTCATTGCTGATCAATTTCCAAGCAATACTATTATCCTTGTTGGAGTTTGGGATGAAGGTATTGTTAATGGTTTCAGTGATGGTGTTTGAGAGGAAAAGGAGATGTTTTCTAAGTTCCATCTGCTGTCCTGATGTAAGTCAGTAATTTTGAGGTTCTCCAGTCCTAGGGAAAGGGGTCCTTGAATGGTGCTTCTAATGGTTTCATGTCCTGAAAGCCAATTACTGTTCCAGGAATTGGTGCCTCTACCATTATGCATAATATTAATGATGCCTTTGTTACAAGTGTTCCGTTCCTGGAGAATTGCTTTTCAAGATTTTGATTTGATAACTTTGGGATTTTGGCCCATTCTACAGTGTTTGGAAATAAGAATAGATGCCCAGTTGGAAGTAAGATTCTTGAGAAGTCTCTAAGGCTTGCTAGGAGGGCTTTGTTTTTTTACTTCAGCTTTTTGAATTCCCAGACATCCTTTGCTTTTGGGGAGTGTAATGGTATCCCACCCAACCAGATGGAGCTTTTTCTTTATGGAAGTGGTTCCCAGATGAAATTTATCTAAGTCCTATTGATGTGCTTTGTGACAGTGACAACAACATACCCAGTGAAATCCCACAACGTGTGGGGTTTGGGAGGGTAGAGTATACGCAGACCTTACCTCTACCTTGGTAGGTAGAGCAGCTATTTCGGAAAGACCCTCGGCTCAAGACAAAGCATAAGCACAAGCAAAACAAGAGAAACGGTCAGACCCAGACAATAAGGGAGATATATTGCATAGTATGGTTAGGAATGCTGCTCAAGGTACCTTTTGCTAAGGTGGTTCTACCAGCAATGTCATAAACTTGGTTTTTCATCCAGCCATCCCACAGTTGAGACTATCAATAATGTATTGAAAGTCTGAGTTAATAGGCTTGTTGTGGAAAATGAAGAAGCCAAGGTACTTCCCAAAGTGGTCGCTTTCCTTGATGCCAAGCACTGTTGAGATGCCATCTTTAGCACTGGAGGTGATGTTGGAGGAAAATACCACTTTGGATTTTATGAAGTTGATTTTCTAGTCAGATTTAGCACTAAATCTTCCCAGAGTGCTGAGAATGAAGTTGACATGTTTTGTGTTGGATTTGGCAAACAATGTGAGGTCATTAGCAAAGAAAAAGTGAGAAATATTTGGTCCCCCTCTGCTTATGGAGATGGGAGTAGAATTTTTTTGGAGACTTCTTGCTCTGTGCTTCTGGATATAAGTTCCATGCAAAGTATGAAGATGTAGATCTCCTTATCTGATACCCCTGGTTGGTAGGAAGGGAGTGATATTACCTCCATTGACCAGTACATAAATAGATTTAGAGCTTACACAAGACATGATGAGATTGAAGAGATTAAGAGGGAAGTTAAAGAACATTAGCATCTCTCTTATGAAGGACCATTCTATCATATCAAAAAGCTTTTTCCATATCAATTTTGAGGATCATGTTGGAGCTTTTGCCTTTCATATGGTGGAAGTGGGTGATGTACTTTGAACTATAATAGCATTATCAGAAGCTCTCTTATTGGATAGAAAATTAGCTTGACTAGGATTAATTGTTACTCTTTCCATTTCAATTTGTTTGTGTTAGTTTAATTGGTGTGAAGTTTAATAAAGTAAAAAAAATCTTTTAAATCTTGTGGTATTAAACTAAAGATAGATATAATGTACCAACATGTTTTTTAGTCTTGTGATCTTAAATATGCCATGTGATATTGAAATCAAAGAGTTGTCAAATTAGAAAGATATATTCTTTTTTAAACAAACTAAAAAGGAAAGTAAAACACCCATTGAAATAGAAAAAATATTTTTTTTTCAATAAAAGCTATTATTGTGGCAGGAGGTTAGACAAGACCACTACATGTATATTAATAATAAATAATACTCTCTCAATCTTAAAAAGATTGTCCTAGTTTAACTTGACACGAAGTTTAAGAAATAAAGAAAAAGTGTACAATGTGGATTAGACATGTTTATAAAGTTGTAAATCATTTATAAAGTAATTTGTTTTTAAATATAGAAATATGTCAATCTTTTTGAAACAAACTAAAAAGAAAAGTAGAAAGTAGAAAACATGAGACCTATGAACAAAATGCCTAAGTTCCTCAACGGTACAATGTGGATTAGACATGCCTAATCCCATAGAGAAAGTTACAAAGTATAGATGTCTTAATTATGTTAGAACTTAGAACTAGCGTGGGCAGTGAGAGTACTACTTTCATATACAAAAGTGGATGTATTAGTTAAGCTTACAATTTACAAAAAAAATTATATTGGTATCAACAAAATCATCATGTAATGGGGTTAAGGAAGTGCAATATTGTGCATTCTTCATTTTGGTCTTCCTAATTTAGAGCCTCTTTAGGCATTTCTCCAACTTTAAAAACATGTTAGCTATATAAGGAACACCTCAAGATGAAATCCCAACTTTGCAAGGGTATTTGAGATAATGTTTCTCTCTATATGGCTATGTTGAACTTGAATATGATATACTTCCATTGCAAGCAAAGTTATACTTCTAACCTCTCACTAACTAGTGATCAGGCGATGCAGAAATTAATTAGTTTGAATTTTTGTGGTAAAAAAGAAGATATGATTCCGGATTATTCATTGCCATCATGTAATTTCCATGAAGACTTGTATTTGCCGTTCAACATCTTAACAATCGAGAGAATCTAATTCAAGAGTGATATTTTTAAGATTGTTTGAACTTTGAAGCAGCCTACTGGTAACTTTGTTGACCATGTTATTGAAGAAGTAAATCTTCTTCCTTCCTATATATATGTAATGGGAAAATTCCTGTGCTGAAATGTTGTCTGCATCTTGATCTCTTGAATCATGTTCTGAGAAGCCTAAGGTGTTACCAGGAATGAAGACTTCTTCTTGTTAATCATTTATCTCGCAGATTCAAGGTCACCCGATGTAAAAAAAAATTACAAGTGAGTGATCATTGACCCCTTTTTATCTGCAACATATGTAATGAAATCAGTATTCTGAGGTTTGGTTCATCATTGGAATATGGCTATGGGCATTTCTCTTCACATTGTAGAGCCTCTTCCTCTAGTTTCTTGTTCTAGCAAAGATATCCCCAATATATTGCTGTCCAGTTAGATAATGCGACATTGGTATTCTTCATTCTTAAATGAAAAGACCATAAATATTATTTCAGGGGAGAAAAGCTCCTATTGGAAGTACCCTTTTTTGTTTCCTGCAGAAAAGCTGTTCTTGAAATTACCTTAAATGGACTTTAAGCAGCGCGAACCCAAACTGCTCGGGTCAATAATTATTGAATACCAGATGGTTAAATTAAAAATAAAACACCTTTTCTGTTTCGAATTATTAAATGGGAAAGCATGATAACTGTTAAAGAGTCCTGTTAAGAGTCCCACATTCCATATCCGATGTGGGACTCTTAACAATAATATCACCAAACAAATTTGAAAAAAAAAACCCGGAGAGATTTCTTTCGAGATTTTCCAAGTAATAGCATCTAAATCCAATAGCTAAAATACAAGCTCATCTAAGAGCCGGCTTACACTCCTATCACTAGAGCAAGAATCCTTGACTATGACTTCCCATGAATCAAAATCAAACCTTTTCTTTCTCTTCTCCATCTCTTCCAAAACAAAGCAAGCATCTTCAACCTTCCCTTTATCAAGCAGACCAAGAATCAAACACCTTACTGTTTCCATACGCGGAAAATGCTTGCTCATCAACATTGCATTCAAAACCTTCAAACCTTCCTCAAATTCTCTTGTTTTACAAAATCCATCAACCACCATTCTATACGTAGCTGCATTGGGATTGCAGCCTGCAATTTGCATATCAATTAACATCCTATACGCCTCAATAGTTTTACCTTCCTTACAGAAATAAATTATTAACATGTTATAGATCACGACGTCAGGCTTAATGCGCCTTTTCTTCATCTCCACAAGTAAATTATTTGCCTCACCAATTTCGCCTCGTTTCAAAAGACCAGTCATTAAAACACCATAATTTACTATTTTCACCTTACATCCCTGATATTCCATATCAAACATCAACTTCTTGGCTTCCTTATACTTCCCCGAAAAACATAAACCTTCCATAAGCAAAGCATAAGAAACCGCATTTGGCTTCTTTCCCTTCCTAACCATATCCTGAAACAAACTTTTACCACCTTCAACATCCCCCCTTTTACACAAAAATCCAATTTGACAATTATAAGTGACCACGGTCGGCTCAACCTCTCTCTCAAGCATTTCATCGAACACTTGGTGAGCCATTTCCCAATCACCCTTTTCCAACCACATCTTGATGATAATGTTAAACGAAACGGAGTTTAACCAGATACCATTCTTCGAACAACTCCTTAACATCTCATTCGCAGCGTCACAACGCCCGTTATCAACAAGCACATTAAGAACTGCATTAAAAGACTGTATACTATGCGAACAATTAAACGAAGACCCCATATTGTGAAAAAGCTCAACAGCTTTATCAACTAACTGGGCTTTCCCGTAATGTCGAATCAACCCAATAAAAAGTGTTTCTCTACATCGAATATAATGGGTTTGGAGATACCCAAGAAGGGTTTCAACAGCTTCAAAGTTTCGAGACTTTGCGAGCTTATAAACAAGACAAGAATAAGTAGGGTAGTCATGTTTGAAACCCGTTTGTTGGTAATCATGGAAGAGTGAAATAGCTTCATCGGGGTCGTGGATTTGTTTGAGGTCGGCAAGGAGTGGTATTGGCTTGCGAAGAAGGTTTCTTGTGGGTTTATGAGGCCTTTCGGTTTTAGGTGAGGATTTTGAGGTGGGTTTATGAGAATGATGACTGTGGTATGGTTGGGATTGGGAATTTGTGGTTATGAATTGTGCAAGATTCTGAATTTTGAGTCTTGAGGGATTTATGCTAGCTTGTTTAACTCTTGAATTGATCATGGAATGAAGAAGGTGTCATTCAAATTATAGTTTCAAGCCTGATCTGATGGAGGGAAAAAGATGCTTAAACTTGGAAGCACATTTGAAAGCTTCTATACTCCAGAGTCGAGACAGCACTATGGAGGACTGAGTAGTGGCCGGAAATTCTCCCATGAACTGGATTATGAATAACAATGTACACGCTAAATTACGAGAAACTTATTTTTTCAATGTTAGAGTTTTCTGCAGCTTGTACAGACTCAACAACTTCCACAAAATCAGTCTTCCATCAACAATCTGCAACCATAAGATCATTTCTAAGATAGAAAAGAAATAGATCAAGTAAATGGGAAGCAACAAGACTCTTCAGACAGCCAACATAGGATATCAGGAGACAAAAAGAAAATTAAATTGTAAAGACTTTACAAGGTGGAAAAGATATTTTTTTGGGCAAGTAAAAAAGAACTTTATGCAAAGAGATATTGCCACATAAATTCCCCCAGATTATTGAGGATGTCTTAATTTTAGCAGAGAAAAGAATCTTTTTACTGGCCCTTGTATAACTTCGTTTTTTGCGACAAAAATCTCACAAAGCCAAGATCCGGAGAAAAGAAAATACTAGACAGTCATTTCCTTTTTATTTAAATAGGCATCTACTTTGAATTTCTTAAATGTTCTAAAAGTTCCAGACTGCACATAAGTAACATTTGTTGCAAACAACCAACCACTGCAATCTCAAATCAGCTTTGAACTCAATATCTATTTGACTTTGACATACAAACAAATCACACAGCTTCACCAAAATTGACATATAGAGAAATAATTTTCAAGAATAATACCAATTCTTTTTATTGGAAGGTAACAAGGAAATGTAGAGGAGAAACGTTGTGCTTTTCAACTTTATATTTGGCTGAAGAATTCCGTGATTAAGAATAATACCATTTCCCCTATATATTCACATTATTGATATAGGATATCTACTACTCTCACTCTCAGTTATTGTGCTTTCTCTCCCATCTATTTCTTTGTCTACTCGGTATTTTCTCGTATTTGATCCCAGTTTAGGGATTTCAGTTTTAAACAACTTATTGTCCATGATGCCAATTCTGCACTAAGAACACAAAAAAAGACTTCCACGGAAGTAGGGGAATGGAAGTATAGATGTGGTTACTATGTTCCCATATTAGATAATAAGTCAGGGAAAGTAGTTGTCATATGGGGGTGGAGGCAGTGGCTTAAAAAGTCATCAGGTTGGGGGGCAGCACTACTGGCAATTTTGACATCATAATTTTGTTCTTCAGCTGACATGTTATGAATAGGGAGTATTCTTTTCTTTCTTCTTTTTCTTGTGTTGTTTGTTACCAGCTGATAATATATTCTTCTCTTCCATAACACAACTCATACATTTTTTTAAAGTCCTTTCCTTACATTGTGAACTTTTATAACCTCTTTTAAGTATTTCCTAAAACTTCCCAGTTTTTATCAATATCTCAACTACTACCAATACTTAAGGAAATGTAGCATATGTGAACATCAAACTTTAAGAGATTTCTCTCTACTTTATTGTCTGAAAAGCCTGAAGGAAGACTTGGGACAACAAGAGCCTTCCCGGTCTTCATTTCCACTAAAGAGTTTATTAGTCAATTAATTCAACAAAGGTACCATATATCTCCATAAAAAAATAAAACAGAAAAGCGACCAAGAACAAACAACAATAATAAGCATCATAATGAGATCCAGTTCCTACAGCTAGCACAATTTCTCTATGTAAACCAGTAACTTTCTAGAACCTAGATCTCTCCTTTAAGTGAAAGTTAGATGTTCTTAGATGGTTATATTCTTTGTATGTTTTGTTATAAGCCTAAGAATCCCCCCCCCCTCCCCCCACCCCAAAGTTTACACTTTCCACCCTATCTTTGGTCTCATTTCAACAAAGATTATCCTGTTCCCAACTGAAAACATTTGCAGGACCTATATCATATCTTCCGTCCTTTAGACCAACGAATGAACCAGTAGATGCAGGTGGATGATAACACAAAGTTCACAAAGTCAAACAGCACGCTGAATCACCTAAATGCTTGGAATAGATCTTTTGCTTACAGTTTTGCAGTGAAGTGTTCGAAATAGATATCTGCTTTCTTTAATCTATGATTGATATATAGCTTTCTAAGCAAAAGACGATCTAACAATTGTCAATAGGCCGAGACAGACCTAGTTTTCTCAGAGGGGCACCACTATAACCATCACTCCTTGTCTTCTTTCTAACAACAATAGGTACAGGTTTAGTAATAAAAACCTATATTTTCTTTTAAAAAATCTAAAACTTTGTATGACAGTTAAGTCTAAATTAGCAGGTCTGCCTGCACTAACTGCTAAAGGGTACATTCACCATTGTTGATAGGTATCACAATTAAGCATGTTCCATCAACACAATATACACAAAACACACCCTTGTAAAACACACACATCTATAAGGCTGAGGAATTACACTTCCATTCATGGAATTCAATGCATTCCTAGCATCTACTTTTAACTCAAGGGTAACAGATTGAGAACCTTTAGGCCTTTGCTTTCTTGAGTATTTAACAAGCCTCACTTCTCACCCAATTAATAAAAATCCATATCAATCAAATAAACTACACCTTAATCTCAAACTAGTTATAGACCTAGTCAACAAATCCATTGGATCACTACAAAGTAAATACATACCCAGTGTAATCTCACAAGTGGGGTGTGGGAGGTTGGTGTGTACGAAAGCCTTAGCCCTACGGTGTGAGGGTAGAGAGATGTAAAACAAATAAAGTAGTAAAGAAGTAAGTAATTACTAACAACAATAACAACAACTAATATGATAACCGAAGCAAAGGTAAATATCCAATCTATATAAATTACAAAGCAATTATATGCAGTAGATTAAATTTAACAATTAATTGTTTTTGGATAAATAGATTAAATCATAATTGCAATGTAGAAATGAAAAGTAACCTTGGGTAGGTAAAAAGAGCTACTTCGACTGTTTATTCGTAGTGTAAAACGATAATCCTATTTAAACTAACAAAAAATAAGAATTAGCTGCAACCCTTTTGCCATTTGAGCTGCGAGACACTGAATTTGTTGAAATTGCAATTTGGTCCCTGTTTCTCTCATTAATTTCTATAAAACCCATTTCTTTTCTTTACGTATTTTTGTTCCCACTTCCCACCTTGTTATTTCTTAATTCATTAAACCTAGAGTTCAAGGGATATTCGATCCATTCGACCCGAATATATGGACGAAAATCCGATAAAACACTTATTTTAATCGGGTGACGGATCGGATCGGATTTCGGTGGACATACATCCAACCCACCATCCGATCCATCCATCCACCCGTTTATAAATAGTTAGATAATACTTTTTATCATTAAATTATATATATTTTATTAAATAAAAATTATAATGAAACTTGGCAAATCAAGAATAACATAATTTTGGTCCAGAGTTCACTTCCATAACAATAAAGTTTTATAATGTTCTTAGCTAGTGAACATTTATGAAAATATAAAAAATTATTCATTGTTAGGTATGATTAATTTTATTATTTATTTTGCAACGTGAAGTATGATTTGTTTGAGCTAACATAAAAATGGAATATGAATAAAAATATTTAAGGTGCTAATCAGATGAGACACTGCTACGTTGGAACTAAGAGTATTTATATTGGTTTTGATCACTCCATTTTTGTTGTGAATTTAAAAAAAAAAGATTTAAGAACACTAATTACTAACATTATCACTGATTTTAAACTAGAACAAATGGTTAAACTTATAACAAATTTCATCCGCGAAGCACCCGATCCACTCAATTCACCCGTGGATGATGGGTGGATCGAATGTGGATGAAGAAAAAAATAGGGTGATGGATGGGTCGGATGGTGGATGGATGGTTGGCGGTGGAGGCGGATTGAGCTCCACCCGATCCACCTCCGATCCATTGTCAGCCCTAACCTAGAGGATCATTTGGTTCATATATTCAATTGCAATTTATGTGAATGTATTTGTTGTGTACACCGTTTTAAATATATCATAATTATAATTATGTTGCTCTAAGGATTTTGAAACTTATGCTATTAATATATCATATAACATTTTTATGGCATAAAATCGTATATTTAATGGTAAACATTCCCCTCGTTCCCGTTTACTTGTCCGATTTGCATTTTACCTTCTTCTTAAAAAATCATTAATTAAATATTTATTTTACTAAATTATTTTTATTAAACTTTAAAAATCTTAATTTGACTAGTACTCTAATTAGTTAGAAAGGGTTACTTGACAAGTAGAAGGGAACTGAGGGAGTAGAAAATTTAAGCTAATTATTTTTAAAGTTAGGAAGAATTAATTATTTACCACATATATTGGAACGGAAAAAGTGAAATGGGAATTATATTGTAGGAATTGTTTATATGGTGATTAATAAAGGGATTAAAAATAAAAGGATCACTATGCGATAATTAATAATGGGGAAAAGGGTAAAAAATAATCCTCTACTTTCATAAATTCACTATTTTTACCCTCTGTTATAAGTTGGAGTTAATTCTACCCCTTCCGTTACAAGTTGGGGCCAAATATACACCTACTGTTAGTAAAGTATTAAAAAATACCCCTCATTTCTAGCATATTCCCACATAAACAAGCCTAGTCATTGAAATTGGGCAACATGGACGCCACATGACATTTAAATTATTTTATGTGGTACATACATAATAAATTTTTAAATACAATTTGGAAAATTGATTTTTCTAAAAACAAATCTAGAAAAAATAGTTTTTATGAAAAATCTAAATTTGTTTGATTATATAAAGCCCATATTTTAAAAAAAAATCTGGAAAATTATCTTTTTTTTTAAATATCCGGACAATTATTTATTTTTTAAAATTAGTTTTTCAGATTTTTTAAAAATTAATCCAGATTTTAAAAAAAGATTTCTAGGACACTTTTTTAAAAAAATACTTTACAGTATTCCAGATTAAAAAAATTATTTTCAGATTTTTTAATTAAAAAAATACAATTTTCCAGAATATTTTTTTAAAAGCGGGTTTTATATATATATTTTTAGATTTTTAATAAAAGTCATTTTTCCAGATTTGTTTTTAGAAAAACCAATTTTCCATATTGTTTTTAAAAAAATTATTGCATAGGCATCACATAGAATAAGTTAAATATCATGTGACATCCATATCACCCAATTTCAATGACTAAGCTTGCCTATGTGGGAATATGTTAGAAATGAAGGGTGTTTTTGAATATTTTGCTAACGGTAGGGGTATATTTGACCCCAACTTGTAACGGAGATTAAAAATAGGCAAAGATGGGTATTTTTTACTCTTTATTTTCAAAATCTGTCAAAACTTCATGACCAAACAAAGATTTGACAAAATATTTTAAAAATATGCTCCCAAAATCTATAGTTAAACCGGAGTAGTTTCTAATTGTAATTTTCCACGTCTTCCTCAAAATGAATTGCTTGAAGAGACTTTTCCAAATAACTTAACCAAATAAGTTTAGAAAACTTCATAAAGCTTTTAACTCTTGATTCTGGCACTTGAGCTGCTATGCAGATAGTGATATTTTCCTTCTTCCAAATGCAATTTTTATACTTCAACTATGAAGTGTTGCTATTATCTCCTAAATTACCTCGTTTCCTATTTAAAACCTCCATTGAGTGTCAAATAGCATGAAGAGTAGCATATCAATATTTGAAACACCATCCCCAGGTGTATAGGTGTGATAGAATTCATGAAAGTCTTTTATTCATAACATGAATTCTTACAAAGCAATAATAAGATAATAGAACAATACTATTTTTTAGAGCTAAAAGTGCAAGTAAAAAAAAAGCAAGTAAAAATCCTTTATATATGGTCTATTACATGAGATACAAATATATTTTTCCAATGTGGAACAAAAGCAATGTGGAAAAGAGTTAATGCTAATATCCCCTCTCAAACACGCGATGGTGTAGACAGAAGCATCGAGAGTTTGCCAAGAAAGAACCGGTGACGCTTTAAGGTATGCGCCTTTGTGAAGAAATCTGCAAGTTGCATCGAAGATGAGACAAATGGCAAGGATAGAGTGCCCTGTTGAAGATGATATCGAATAATATGACAATCAATCTCAATATGCTTGGTACGTTTATAAAAGACTGTGTTGTGCGCAATCTGAATAGAACTCTTATTATCACAGTACATCAGTGTTGATGGGGAAAGAGAGACACACATATCAACCAATAACTGACGTAACCATACAATCTCACACGTAGTAGAAGCCATAGCACGATACTCTGCCTCAGTTGAAGAGCGAGACACCACATCTTGTTTCTTACTTTTCCATGAGATGAGTGAATCTCCTAAAAATACACAATAACCAGTAGTTGATTTTCGATCAGTTAGGTCACCAGCCCAATCTGCATCAGAAAATGCACGAAGCTCCAAGGATGAGGTCGATGGAAACAAGACACTCTGATAAATCGTTCCTCGAAGATAGCGAAAAATACGCATAACTGCAGCCCAATGTACAGATGTAAGAGAGAAAACAAACTGACTGACAATGTGAACATCATATGCAATGTCAAGGCGAGTAATGGTGAGGTACACCAGACTCCCTACAACTGAACGATATCAAGTGGGATCAGGAAGAGGATCCCCATCAGTAGGTGTATATTGAACATTAATCTCAAGAGGAGAGTCAACTATACGAGTATCTGTGAGACGGGCCCACTCAAGAATATCTGCAGTGTACTTAGACTGAGAGAGAAGATATCCCTTCTCAGAATAAGCTACCTCAATGCCTAAAAAGTAACGTAGATGACCTAAATCTTTCATCTCAAAACGACGAGACAAAGTAGATTTTAGGTTTGCAATACCATAAATATCATCACCTGTAATGATCATGTCATCAACATATAACAAAAGCAAAATACAACCTGCAGGGGATGATTTAACAAATAACGCCAAATCATGAAAGCTGGAAATAAACCCAAGAGATGATACTACAGTGGAGAACTTGTTGAACCAAGCTCTTGGAGCTTGTTTGAGACCATACAGAGCTTTCTTAAGCCTGCACACTTGTCCTGGACTATGTGAAACACCGGGTGGAGGGACCATGTAGACTTCTTCTTGAAGATCCCCATTCAAAAAAAGCATTTTTAACATCCATTTATGAAATATGCCAATGACGAACAGAGGCCACTGCAATAAGAACCCGGACATATGTCATCTTTGCAACATGTGCAAAAGTCTCTTCATAATCCATACCATATTCTTGAGCAAAATCCTTTGCAATCAAATGAGCTTTATATCGCTCAATAAAACCATCAGACTTGGTCTTAATCTTGTACACCCATCGAGAACCAATAGTTTTCTTACCAGTCGGTAGAGAAACCAAATCCCAAGTACCAGTTTTGTTCAAAGCAACCAATTCCACATTCATAGCCTCTTGCCAAAGAGGATCACGAGCTGCCTCAGAGTAGGAGGTAGGCTCATAGAGAGAATTAATAGAAACTAGAAAAGAAGCGAATGATGGAGCATAGCAAGAATAATCAAAATCGGATACCTGAGTAGATTGCAGAGTGCGTTTAGGATAGCGATGTGGATCTGGATTTGCAACCACAAGAGGTTCTAAAATAGGCGTAGGAGGGGGCTGAGTATCAATATCATGAGACCTGCCAGAAGACTGAGAAGGAACATATGATATAAATGTAGAATCAGATGGGCAATCAGCATCAAATGGATTAATATCAATAAGGTCAGATTTTTTCATGCCATGTGAGGTAGTTGGGATGGAAAAGAAAGGAACATGCTCAATAAAAAAAATTATTACGAGACACGTACAATTTTCTAGAAACTGGATCATGACAACGATAACCTTTCTTCCCAACCCCATATCCAAGAAAAACACAAATGGCGACACGAGAAGATAACTTAGTACGCTCTGCATGTGGACATAGAACAAAACATGTAGAACCAAAAACTCTCAAATGGGAATATAGTGGAGTGTGACCAAATAGTCTAGCATATGAAGAAATCCCAGAATTATGAGAGGTAGGGATCCTATTAATAAGATAAACAGATGTAAGGACAACTTCTCTCCAAAATTCACTAGGTACACTAGTTGACAAAAACATGGATCTAGCGGTCTCAACAATATGCCTATGCTTTCTCTCGGCTACCCTATTTTGTTGTGGTGTATCAGTACAAGAAGACTGATGTATTGTACCATCAACTTTGAAAATACCAGAAAGATCCCCACTAGTATATTCACCTTCTAAATCACCCCGAAAACATTTAATAATGACAGAATGTTGTGTTTTCACATAGGCTTGAAACTCAACATAAGTATGAACAAAATCAGAACGTCTTTTTAATAAATAAACCTAACAATGACAAATATAATCATCAATAACAGAAACATAATAACTGGAGCCTTATAAGTTTCTATTAGTGTTTTACAACTGTCTACTTTAATAATCGGATTTAATACCGCACCAATAATATAAATAGTGGGAATAGGAAAAAAGTATTTTTAAAAATATTTTTTCAATAGATGCCTTATAAGTTGATTTTTGCATATATTCATTAAGTAACAAAAATATTAGAGCTATATGAAATAACATATTTGAAATAGTATGATAATAAATACCGGAAGATTCTTTAGTAGCTTGAAAAATTTTCTCTAGATATCCATTAAGTTCTAAAAAAAATTCCAATCATTATCTACAAGCATATCCCTTGGATTTTTATTATGGGCGTTAAATAATAAAGTTATAGGTTGTCTATAATCGTAAGCAACAAGTAGTTGCTCATATAGAGAATTCCACCTAGTCAAGACTTCTTCTGAAATTTTTCTATAAAGTAATCCACAATTATGACAAGTTTTTTTTAATACTCTTTGCGTCTTTGTATTTTATTACCTTTAAAAATAAAATTTATAACAAATTGTATTTTATCAAGAATGCTTTCAAAAAGTTTTAGGTCATCCTTTACAACTAAGTTATAAATATGATACGCACATCATATATGAAAATGATCAGGAAAACATGGAGTTAATCGAACTTTTAAAAGTCTTATAACATAATCATTAGAAGTAGCATTATCTAATGTAATAGTCATAATTTTATCATTTATTCCATAATAATCACAAATTTCATTAATATTTTGTGCAATAAAACTTCCAGTGTGCCTATCATCAATATGTCTATATGCTAAAATATGTTTTTGCATAGACCAATTTTGATCTATTCAATGACATGTTACCGTTAAATAATCAAAACTGTTAGTATTACAGCCTATGTCAGAAGTGATAACCACTTTGCCATTAAAATGATATAATGTACAACGTAAATATTATTGATATTCATTTGCAAATTTAAAAACATCCCTTCTAACAGTTGATCTAGGAAAACCATTAAAAGCAGTATTATATGTTTCTCGAATGTAATGAATAAAACTAGGAGAGGAAGAAAATGAAAAAGACAAACCATCCACCGCAACTAATTTTGTCATATTTTCCCTATCTTTATTTTTATCATATTTAGGACCAAAAATCCCCCCAATCGTCGGGTTAATTTGACCTTGTACTTGATCGGGGACACTATGTGAACCTTGTCCTGACTCAACTAGCACACTCGATTTTTTAGCATGGTATTGATTCCACCTAGTTGTGTGCTCGCCTTGTACATGTCTCAATAAACCTCCTGTCACACCTTGACCTTTTTCGATTTTAAATTTATAAACATTTTTACAAATTTTACATCTAGCTAGATGATTCTCTTGGTCCCTATAAAAATGTCATGCATCCGATTTTAATTTTCGTTGTGTGGGGCCTCGACTCATACTAGGGGGAATAAGATGCATTCCAGTTTCAGTTTCAGGCCGAGACTCAGTCTAGCCTGAGGTTGAGGTGCACTAGTGGGTCTGTTATCTAGATTGTCGTCTAAATTAAAGTTTGGTTCATCTACCTCATCATCTAATGGTATATCATTAAAAAAAGCAGTTTCATCTATATGAGTGAAATCAGTGAAATCATCGGGATTAGGAATATGATTACTAGAAGAAGTACCCCTGCCCTTGTTACCCCTACTAAAAGAAGCACCCTTACCCTTATACTTAAACATACCTCTTAATCCTTCCATTTTAATTATGCAAATAAATATAACAACAACAACAATATACCCAGTGAAATCCCACACCGTGGGGTCTGGAAAGGGTAAAGTGTACACAGACCTTACCTCCACCTTGGTAGGTAGAGCGGCTATTTCCGGGAGACTCTTGGCTCAAGACAAATCATAATTATGCAAATAAATAATTAAAGATAATGAAATTAAGTGCGATAATTAAAATAAAGTAACAATAATAATTTAAAGAAGGAACGAAGGTACCAAACGCCGACGTAACGTCGACGTGTAATCGAGGTTGAAAATTAAAACTTTGCTCGATGGATGATCCTCAAGCTAGTTGTCAACTTCACTCCCAATTTTTTAACTTTGATAAAAATGAGCAAAATAAATATAATATTTAGTAGGCAATGTAGAATTGTAGAGAGATAAATTGAGAGATTAGAGAGATTGTAGGAAGATTTGTGAGAAAAATGAAGAGGAAAATGAGGTATTTATAGTTGAGAAATATGGTTAAAGTGTAAATATATTAACTTAGGGGTTAAAAATATATATTAAGGGGATAGGGGGTTTATGGGGTGGAGGAAAATGGCCGTTATAGCCGTTCTACAACGGCCAAAAACGGTTATTTTTGCAAAGGGGGAGGGGCGCTGGCGGGACGATCCCAGGCCCCGTCCCAAGTTCGAACCCCGACACCGATAATTTTTTTTAAGGGGGTCGGGATCGGGCCGGGCCGGCCCACTGGACAGCCCTAGCTAATACCCCTAGAATTCCAACAGATTTGTAGCTCCTTAATTATGGATGGCATAACAGTGGTTATCTTGAACAGATTAAGGAAAAGAACCCACATTTGACCAGCCACTGGAGACTGCAAAAAAAGATGGCTGATGCACTCCACCTCACTATTACACACGAAGCACCTGCCACACCACATATCATAACTCCTCCTTTCTGTATGTTATTGTGTGTGATGCATGCATCATGAGCCAACAACCACATAAACAGTTAACTTTGTAAGGTGCTTTAGACTTCCATAGTTGTTAACAATGGAGTAGATTTCAATTGTTAACACTAATTTATTTTATTTTTGATAAGGAACAAAAGATTGTTAACACTAAAATAATTTCAAAAGGATCCAAAAGGTTCAGTAAACTGTCCATTCTGGGTACAAAAGGATCATATTCTTTCAATCATGTCATTCGAATTCCTTAAAAAACTTATACATGTAAAATGGAATTGGGCGGTGGTGTCAAATATGAGACCCAGCCTTAAACAATCATATATGGATAGGAATCCAATTTCCCCCCTCCTACCCAAAAAAAAAAACTCCCGGGCATATTTGATATTTTCTTGATAATCGAGAAATTCTCAACGGCCAGCTAACGCACGGTTTAAAACTTGGTAAGTGTCTAAGTGATCTGTCCCTGTATCCCATTTAAATATTAGGCTTTTATCCGCGACATGGTTCGAGCTCGTGCACCATTTTGGTGTCAAGGTAGTACATTGTTGTTGATCATCTCTTCTCACACTATCAAAACAAACTGCCAAATTATGAGATAATCCAGCAATTTCTGAAAGAGAAAGAGAACCCCTAGCACTCCTACACCGAAGTCCTACCCTCGGCTTCGACTATTGATGATGCACTCTAGTTTCGTTTGGACGCAACCGTCCTCCAGTGGATATACGGCACAATCTCTAATGATCTGTTGCACAACATCATTGAGAGCGATGTCACGGCTCGCCAAACGTGGGAACGTTTGGAAAGTATTTTCCACGATAACAAAATTCAACGAGCGTTATACGTTGAAAATCAGTTCAATGACGTTCATCAGGACAATTTTCCAAACGTGTCTGCATATTGTCAAGAACTCAAGATGTTTGCCGACCACTCTCTAACGTCGGCGCACCAATCACTAATCAGTGATTGGTCATGCAACTTATTGCAGGCTTGAACGAACCATATGACGGTGTTGCCACCATCCTTTAGCAATGCACGCCGTTACCTTCGTTTTATGAGGCCCATTCGAAGCTTATTCTTGAGGAAACGAGGAAAATCAAGCGCAACACCACTTAGGCCAGCATTGCCGACCTCACCACCATCGTCGAGCCCTCCGTCAACAGCAGGGCCTCAAACTCCAGCAATTAGAACCACCGGCCCGTGGACCGGCAACAGCCCACATCCACGCGCAACAATCGTCGGAGCAGGCAGTCCGGCAAGGGTCGTGGCAGACGAAATTCCAGCAACGACGACGGCGCGAAGGGGCAGTCCCCACCGATAGAAAATAGCCAGCAGTGACATCAGCCTCCGTCGTAGGCCGCGTGGGCCCCACCGTCATGAGCCTCTCCTCCTAGCCCGTATCCGACATTCTCCTGAAAGGGGACATATTCCTTTAATTATAAATAAGATGGAGGGAACACCGTGAAATACAAAGTTCAAATAAATAATTGTAAAAAGGAGGTAAATGTAGCAGAGCCCCTTAAGTTATTCAAATAAAAGTATATAAAAGCAAGAAAATGGTTAATTACACTAAATACCCTTATATTCTATAGTATTTTGTCATGACTATATGCTACTTCCTCCGTCCTAATTTTATATGATGTAGTTTAAGAAATAAAAGAAGACTTTTGAATCTTGTGGTCTAAAAATAAGCCAAAGATATTTGTATGGTTATAAATTATCTCGTTAAGCGTAAATGGTAAAGCTTAAAGTTAAATTGATGCCAAATAAGGAAATATGTCATTCTTTTTTGGATTGAGTAAAAAGGAAATTGTGTAATATAAATTGCGACAGAGGGAGTATTTCTTTTCCCGTACTGCTTTAAAATGTTTTCCTCTTGATCGAGCCCCGCGAGTCTATTGAAAACAGTCTCTCTGTTAAATTTGTATGTGAACATTAAACGCCACTTTTATAGCATAAATTGGTAAATGCATTTTTCATGCATTTACATTGCATGATCACATTCTAAGTGATGTCATGCATGACATTAGTGAGTCAATTTCTCTTCTATAAATATCAATGGTTTTATTAATTTGAAATCATCCTCACTTGCCTTCTCATCTTCTAAGGTATTTTAATCTTCTTTCTCTCTTGTAGTATTTCACTTGTAATTTTGGAGTGGAATAAAATTTGGGTTGGTTGTGCCGAGGACTAGGCAAAAATACAATTTTACCGAACCTCATAAATTCTTGGTGTTCTCTTTTATTGTTGTCTCTATTACTATCTATTAGTTATCTTTAGATATAGTAGTTGTGATTTAATCACTCTATAAATTCGGCTTCCGCAACACTCTCTACCTCCCAAGGTAGGGCTAAGATCTGTCTACACTCTACCCTCTCCTCCCAAGGTAGGGCTAAGATCTGTCTACACTCTCCAGACCCTACTGGTGAGATTACACTGGATAGGTTATTGTTTTTTGGCCTAATTTTCTTTTCTGAGAGACCATATAACTACTTGGTTATCCAAAGGTTAATACGCAGTGGAAAAGTTTCAGTTTTGAGCTTCAAACGGAAGAACACCATTTGATACCCGTGATGATCAATGTCTGAAAATATGGTGTAAAAGTTTCAACTTTGAGCTTTGCTAAACCCATTTAGAGTTCTCTGTTTGTCTCATCTCTAGATAAAAGACACTTCTATTTAGTTATTTTAGTTCTTTTGATAAGGTCTTATAATGTGCCCTCCTCAGCAAAAGCAAATCATTTCACCTATCCCATATTTTTAATGTTCTTGTAGATAGAGTTAGGCAACAAGTAGTGATTGGTTCACTTTTACCTTTTCAAAGTTGTGGTTTGTGAAGAATTCTCTGGGGATGGTCAGGGTGTGATTTAGGACATCCTAATGTACCAGTTAAAGATGTTAATCAGTGGCTCTAAACAAGGAATTGCTCTTGTGACTGCTCATAGGGGGAAATTCGACCCTTGCGCATCTAATATTCTCATCATTCTTGCCATAAGGAAACAACAAATGCATACACAAAATAAAGTTCAGATCCTGATTGTAAAGAATGTACACAAATTCTGATACTCTCTAAAAATGTTGCTGGACCGGATCCTCCAAAAATGCGCTAGTTTTGGAGGATCCAACGTGCACCGACGACTTTTTTTATGAGTCTAGCAACATATAGGCAACTATCTCTGTAAAGAAAAACTATTCACAAGTAAATTTGATCACTGTGACATTAATAAAATTAGCAGTAAGCTTTCAGAAGCTTCTCCCAAGAATGAGAAACAAACACATAAGTTGACCTATGAAGGAAACAAAAACTGATGGAAAAACAGTAAAGCTTCTTGAAATAAGTTGCAAGTCACAATATCAATAAGCCTCAGAAGTTTCAGCACCTTTATGTTGATTATGACTACTATTGAACAAATGATGCAGAATATCGCAAGCAGAGAGAGCTTAAAGAGAAGTAAGTAGCAGTAGATGAAAGTTGTTAAAGGTAAAACCTACATCTAATAGCTGATAAAATTTAAAGATAACAAGGTAACCAAACAAAAGAGCAATTAAACTATGATTTTATTGTAAGAAAAATGAAGAGCCGCAAAGGTACTTGTTCCGAACACCATAAGGAAATCTAAAACAGTAACCACAACCTCTATACTACTACTACTACTCTTATTACTAAATTTAAAGGAGGATGGAAGACTTGGCCGATGAATATATCAGTTTGGTGGTGGGAAGAAAATCTCTTCAGCAGTTCTCTTGGAGCTGAATTGCTTCTCAACATCTGGTGAAACCTTGAAAGCAGCCTGCAGCACTTGTGGGGATAGAGCCTTCCATGTTGAAGTCCTTCCAGCCAAGTGAGTGAACATCGGATTAGGTGTACTGATGATGGAGAACCACTCCATGCCATCAGGATCTCCAATTTTGGAGACAACAAAGAACCTCGGAACAATGAACAGACAACCAGCTTTGATGTGTGTCTCAAGAACACGCTTACCATCAGGGCCAACAACCTGAACTCGGCCACTGCCTCTGACAATGTAAGTGACCTGAAGAGCTGAATCACATGAAAAACCGGGAGAGCACATAGCACTTCCATTCAACCTAACAAGATCAGCACCGAGTCCAACTTCGCCGACTAAAGGCAAGTTCTTGGTATTCAAAACAACCACCTTTCCGCCACCCTTGATATCAACATCCAATGGGGCTTCCTCACAGTTGAGAACCATGCCGTCTCTGTGGCCTTGCTTAGGCTCGGGCATTTGGGATCCCGCATCAAGCTTCACGATGCCCTTAGCAGTCTGGGAGCTAACTAGAGTCTTAGCAACGCTCTCTTCTACATTCCATGCCCTAGCAACAAACTCAGTTGAGAAACCAGTGAAGATTCCGTTGGAGCCGGTCAAGTACATGTCGGTGAATGAACCAGCCTTGTGTGCAGTTTTGGTATCACCGAGGAAGAGAACGACAAGTTCAGTGTCGTCTTTGTTGTACCACCATGTTACAACACCAAAAGGGAGGGCAATAGCATCACCCTTCTTAATGGGCACCACCTTCTCTTCTTTCTCTGGAAGAACAATTCCAGCAACTCCACAACCTGATAGATGTATTCAGATAAATACAACAACAACAACATACCCAGTGAAATCCCACAACGTGGCTAAAATAAACAGATCTATACCCAATGCATAGACAGATGTATACTCAATGCATATAGCAAAAGAAATTATGAAGACCATTGAATTGAGGTTTTAAAAAAAGTAACCATGTATATAGATGAAAAGAAACTTCCCATTTTG
Source organism: Anisodus acutangulus (assembly GCA_029783415.1). NCBI lineage: Eukaryota > Viridiplantae > Streptophyta > Magnoliopsida > Solanales > Solanaceae > Anisodus > Anisodus acutangulus. The sequence goes on from CM056502.1 coordinate 46,349,389, forward strand.
TGTATATAGGTAGCTCACCTCTCTTTTCAATAGTAAAATAGTCCACAAACCAATTACATCATTATTCAAATTAGTATAGTACTAATGACCTTAACAATTTAATCATAGAAATACACAAAACTCCTATCATCATAATCAAAATCTACAGTAAAAGAGGGGATCAAACCCTTTTAACATCATATCAAATAGTAATAGATTGAAGATGACACAAGACCTAGATCATAAATCCAAAACAATTTAATTAAAAAAACAAAACCCCATGAATCAAAACAACAAATTAATTTGTACCTTGAAGAACATAGGCGACCTTGGCAGAATCAGAGTATTTGGGCAAAGCAAAGCCATTCTTGGAAAGAGCAAGCTTAGCAGCACCAATGTTTCCTTCCTTCAACATTGGAAGATCATTAGGGCACCATGCATGATATGAACCACCATCTCCTCCATACACTTGCTTTGCCAACTTTGGGGTTAGATCAACATCCATCTCTATTTGTCTTATAGAAAAAATAAACTCATTCAAGAAAGCCAATTACAATTTGGTATTTATAGAGGCCAAATTTCCACACCAAAATTAAGTTTGTGATACAACAGGATTATAGATTACTCCTGGGGTTTGCGGAATTTGAGTTTTAGATAAATGTGGAATACCTTTTTTAGATTAGTATGAAATATTCAATGCCAATTAATGAGTAGCTTATTTACTTCTGTAATTAGGTGTTTTATTTAATATTCTTTGTTTTCTGTAATTAATAGTCCCCATCATTTCTTTTTAAGTGATTTGTTTATTTTATTTCAAAATAAGTAATTTTTCTTTTTAAAAAAAACATATCCTGCTTTGATAAATAATGCTTAATAGACTCTTAGAATGAATAGGAGAGCTGTCAGAAACAAAAAAGGATTTCCAATTTGAAACAAATTATGATCCCTGTTAATTAGTGTTTCTATTATAATTAGGACTGACCATAGTTTTGATAAAATTGAAATCCAAAAATTCAAATAAAATATCTAATTTGAACTGTCCGAACACCAGTCCTAATTATAATAGAAATCTGATAAGATGATTCTATTCGTAATAGAAGATAATGACAATAAAGAAGTGTGATTAGGAGACGTGACCTATTGGTGGGATAACGAACTGGGAAAAATATTCCACGTGGGTTATTTTTTAAGAAGATTAGTACAATAACATATACAGTGTAATTCCACAAGTGACGTTGGAATATTTTTTAAGAAGATTAGTACAATAACATATACAGTGTAATTCCACAAATGACGTTTTGGGAGGGTAAAATATACGTAGATCTTAACTATAACAGGTAGAGAGACTATTTTCGAAAAAAAATCCGGTTCAAAAGAAAGCATGACAAAGAAAATGTAAGACAATAATTGATGAATGTAGAGAAGTCATGACAAAGAAATGCTAAATAAGCATTATGAAGGAGGGTAAGTAACAATAACTATAGCAAACTAATACGATAATAGAAGTACAAGAAATAATAGATAGTAACAGAGACTACAAAGATACTACTACACCTATTAGTCTGGAAAGATACACGAGAAGACGCACTACTATTTATTAACTTTCTACTCCAATCCGCGACCCCCACAACTTCCCATCTAAGGTCATGTCCTCGGTAAACTGCAATTGCGTCATGTCATGTCTAATCACCTTTCCCCAATACTTCTTCGACCTACCTCTACCTCTCTTGAAACCATCTAAAGCCAATCTCTCACCTCCGCACTGGGATTTTCGTACCTCTCATTTGTACATGCCCGAACTATCTTAATCTTGCTTCCCGCATCTTGTCCTCTACCGAGGCCACTCCCACCTTGTCCCGAATAACTTCATTTCTAATCTTATTCTTCCTAGTATGCCCACACATCCATCGCAACAGTCTTATTTCTGCAACCTTCATCTTCTAGATATGGATACTTGACCGACCAACACTCCACCACATACAACATAGTAGGTCTAACTACCACTCTGTAGAACTTACCTTTAAGTTATTGTGGCATATTTTTGTCACACAAGACTCCAGAGGCGAGCCTCGATTTCATCCACTCTACTCCAATACGATGCGTGACATCCTAATCAATCTCCCCATTTCCTTGGATAATGGTCCCAAGTTACTTAAAACATCCTCGCTTTAAGATGGCCTGCCCCTCAAGCTCCACTTCTATGCCCTCCTCATGCACTATGTCACTGAACTTGCACTCCAATTATTCCGTTTTAGTCCTGCTCAACTTGAACCCTTTGGACTCCATGGTCTCTCTCCAAACCTTCAGCTTAGCATTAACTTTGTCGCGGGTCTCTTCAATCAATATTATGTCATCCGCAAATAACATACACCATGACACCTCACCCTGGATTTTTCCTGTCAATTCATTCATTACCAAAGCAAATAAAAATAGGCTAAAAGTTTATCCTTGATGCAACCCGTCACAACTGGGAAATGCTATGAATCTCCTCTCACTGTCCTTACCTAGGTCTTAGCACCATCATACATGTCCTTAGTCGCCCTAGTCATCGGTACACGTTTAGCCTCCATAGCACCTCCCTTGGGACTTTGTCATATGCCTTCTCTAGATCGATGAACACCATGTGAAAGTCTTTCTTCCGCTCCATGTATTGCTCCATCAACCTCCTAACAAGATGGATGACTTCTGTAGTTAAGCGTCCCGACATGAATCCAAACTGGTTCTCGAAAATAGACACGTCCTTCGTTACCCGCAACTCCACCATCCTCTCCCAGACATTCATCGTGTGCTTAGCAATTTGATATCTCTATAGTTGTTGTAACTCTGAATGTCACATTTGTTCTTGTATAGCGGAATGATTGTACTCCCTCTCTATTCTTCGGGCATCTTTACCGTCTTGAAGATTAGTGCCAAATTAATTTGCCGGTTACTAAAATTTCTCTCTTTTTCTCGTTTTGTTTCAAAAGAAATGTTTGTAAATTTTATTTAAAAAGTTCTCTACGATGTAAATTCTTTTCGTTTTCTTTTCTTTTCCATTATAAAACTACTATTATAATGGAAGGTTACACTTTGAGATTTTCTATTTGATTACGATATTACATTCTATAAATAAAAGTCTACTTCTTCACATAGCCTCGTTGGCCTACGTGAGTAAGATGTTGGATCGAATTTACATTAATTTTAATGGCCTACGTGAGTAAGATGTTGGATCGAATTTACATTAATTTTAATGGCCTACGTGAGTAAGATGTTGGATCGAATTTACATTAATTTTAATGGCCTACGTGAGTAAGATGTTGGATCGAATTTACATTAGTTTTAATTTAGAACTATGAATCATTTCGATCTTTTGTCCAGTGTCATTGAAAAACCAAAGCACTTTAATAACGCAAGATATAACTAGTGGGAAATGTTGCATGATAGAACATTTAATTTAAGCAGAGATGGAACGAGGACATGAAGTTTATGGTTCAGGATTTTAATCATTTAAAGTTATTATATTTTAATTAATACATTATCAATGTTTTTCTAATACAAATATAAAGTTTGACTTTGAACTAAGATCCAACAGAATCCGTAATTGAAGGGCTAACCCCACCTCTAAATTTGAAGTATGATAATACTGACAGTTTAAAGATTAATGATAATAGTGACGATAATAATATAAATAAAGTTAAATTTCTTGCACAAAAAAAAAACAACTGTTTCAGATATCAGTAAAAGTTATTTGCAAATAATTCAAAGTTGTTCACAAGTTCACATAAATGACGATAATAATATTAATATTTAAAATGGCCTGCCCCTCCCCAACCCCCTACCCCTTAATATTTATTTTTAACTCATAAGTTATTATATTTACACTTTAACCCAATTTTTCAACTATAAATACCTCATGTTCTCTTCATCTTTCTCACGAATCTTCCTACAATCTCTCAAACTATCTCTCTACAAGTCTACATTGTCTACTAAATATTGAATTTTATTTATTCTTTTGGGAGTGAAGTTGGCAACTAGCTTGAGGATCTTCCATCGAGCAAAGTTTCAATTTTCAACCTCTCGATTACACGTTGACGTTACGTCGGCGTTTGGTACATTCGTTCCTTCATTAAATTATTATTGTCTGTTTATTTTATTTAGCGCACTTAATTTCATTTACTTTAATTATTTATTAATATAATTATAATGAAAGGATTTAAATGTATGCTTACATGTAAGTGTAAGGGTCAGGCTTCTTCTAGTAGGGGCAACAAGGACAAATGTATTTCTTCTATTCATCCTATTTCTAGACAGAATCTTATTCCTACACAGGATGATTTTGTTGATACCGAACATTTTCCTGCAATACCATTAGATTTAGACGAGGAGCTATTTTCTGGAACTCAAGAAGACTTTAATTTAGACGATGATCTAGATGATACACCCACTAATGTAGATGACAACACACCCACTAGTGCACCTTCAACTGAAATGCCTCTTATTCCCCCTAGTGCACCTTCAACTGAAATGCCTCTTATTCCCCCTAGTATGAAATGAGGTCCAACAAAACGACCATTAAAATCATATGCGTGAACATTTTTTGTTAGGGACGTAGAGAATCAAGTAGTTAGATGTAAAATTTGTAAAGATGTTTTAAAATTTAAAACTGAAAAAGGTCACGATGGGACTGGGGGTATTTAATGAGATATGTAGCAAGGGCTCATCCAGCTAGATATGCCCAATACGAGGCTTCAAAACTGGGTGCGCAAACACCCGCTCCATCGGGACAAGGTTCACATACTGTCCCGGATCAAGTACAGGGTCAAATTAACCCCACGACGGGGTGAATTGTAGGCCCTAATTACAATAAACATAGAGATAGGGAAGCAATAGCAAAATTTGTTGTTGTGGAGGGTTTGGCCTTTTTCATTTCCTTCATCTCCTGGTTTTATTCATTACATTAGAGAAATGTATAATCTTGTTTTTAACGGTTTTCCTAGATCAACTGTTAAGAGAAATGTATTTAAATTTGCACATGAATATCAACAGTATTTACGTTATTCATTATATCATTTTAATGGCAAAGTGTCTATCACTTCTGATATAGGTCGTAGTACTAACGGTCATGATTATTTAACGGTAACCTGTTATTAGATATATTATAAATGGTTTATGCAAAAACGTATTTTAGCGTATAGATATATAGATGATAGGCACACTGATGTTTTTATTGCGGAAAATATTTATCAAGTGTGCGATTATTACGGAATAACTGATAAAATTATGACTATTACATTAGATAACGCTTCTTCTAACAATTATGCTATTACAATTTTAAAAAATGGTTTAACTCCATATATTTCAGATCATTGTCATATAAAATGTGTGTGTCATATATATAACTTAGTTGTAAATAATGATCTATCACTTTTTGAAGACATTCTTAGTAAAATACAATTTGCTATAAACTTTATTTTTAAAAATAATAGAAGACAACGAAAAAAAGAATATAAAAAAACTTGTCACGATTGCCAACTACCTTATAGAAAAATTCCAGAAAAAGTACCCACTAGGTGAAATTCTTTATACGAGCAACTACTTGTTGCTTATGACTATAGAAAACCTATAACTTTATTTCTTAACTCTCATAATCAAAATTCAGCTCATATGGTTGTAGATAGCGATTGGGGAAAAAATTCTGAACTTATTGTATTTCTAAAGAATTTTTTTCAAGCAGCAAAAGAATTTTCCGGTATATATGATCCTACTATTTCAACTATGTTGTTTTATATTAGCTCTAATATTTTTACTGCTTAATGAATATATGGATAAACCATCTTATAAGGCAGCTATTAAAAAAATATTTATCAAAATAAAAAATATTTTATTCCTATTTCCACTATTTATATTATTGGTGATATATTAAATCCGACTATTAAAATAGACGGTACTAAATCACTTATTGAAACTATTTATAATTGTATAGCAATACTACCACCTCCAAGTCCCAAAAATCTAAATCACTCACCATATATTGAACAAACTAAAGAAGAAGTGTTGTCTAGCGTAGAAGACGAATGAAAAAAAAGTATATAGGTTTTACCAACAAGAGAGTGCTAGCAACCTACCGGCTTCTAATGTGCGGTGGTAACACTACTAACCAAATTAGCGAGTTTGATATTTTTATTTTGCAGGGTTCTGTACCGTACCAAGTAGTTCTCAATGAAGAAGGACGTGAAGACTTGCTGAAATACTGGAGGGGGAATGGGAAGACCTTTCCGACACTTTCAATGATGGCCCGAGATGTTTTGAACATTCAAGCGTCATCAACGGTGTCTGAAAGCGCTTTTTCTGCCAGCAGATATCAAATAGGAGAGCACATACACTCATTAGCCGGAGATTGTAGTATTATTCAGAGATTGGATACGAGCGGAAGCGGAGAAGGTGCGGTCAACCGGAGATCAACGAAGAAGAAGACGAAAACTACAACGACATCTTATCCGAAGGTGGTGGAAGCGACGTGGAGCAATTTGACCAACAAATACCAATTTCAACCGAAGAACCACAAGAAATTATTAAGAAACTAGAACAGGTTTTTTTCAAAATGAATTTTTTTAATTGTAATTTTACTATGCCATTTGCAACTTTTGAACAACACCACAAATTTGCAATTTTGACAATTGTATTTGTATTACAAAAAAATCATGTCTATTAATAATATAAGAGGAACAAAAACAGCCTTGGGATGTTTTTATTACACTATCTTGTTCAATTATGGAGTTGTTTATATATATGTTATTTTTTTAATTAAGTGCAAAAAAAAGGAAAATCCCGCCCTGCCCCTTTTCCGACGGGACCAGAACCGGGACGGGACTTCGGCGAATCCCGCCCCGACCCAATCCCGCCCCTCCCCTGTCCCGCCCCAACCTCGATCCCGCCAAACTCGCCCCGACTCATCCCGCCCGTGGCCCGTTGGCCACCCCTACTTAAAACTTCACTCCTCTAACACAAATTATTACCTTGAACGGAACTAAGGATTTGTTTACTTTATAAAATCTTTGGAGAACTTATTTTCGGTGTACTCTTGATCATTTGTATGTATAGCAAATCACGTGTAAATAGTGGCGGAGTCAAGATTTTTATCAAGAGAATTTAAAATATGAAAAGATATATAAGAATAGATAGCAGAATGATAAACAGAGTGGGGCGGAGCGGTGAAAGGTAAGACTAACCTTATCCCGCCTAAATTTTAACTCGCCTTGTCATGTCCCTTTAAACATTTCTTCCTATTTTTGCCCTACTTCATCGAGCCTTTTAAAAAATTCTTGTGCTATTTAGATAAGAGTAGTTTTGGAGAAAAAAAAAATTAATACCTTCTCAATTTCTTAAAAAATTACTTACTTTTGAACACATTTAAAAGGCTAGAAAATCACTTAAAAGGAATGAAGAGAATATAAAATTACATCTTCAGAAAATGGAAATTTCGTAACTTTAATCCTATGGATGAATTTTCAAATTTTTTCATTGAAAATCTTCAAACTTTTTGTAAATATCTATTGCAATATTTATGGCCTTCACAAAAAGTTCGTTAAATTTGTAGAAAGCTAAAAAAGACACATTGAACTGCCAGTGGTATTTACAATTGATTAAATTTGTAATGAAGAGAATATAAACTTTTTGTAAATATCTATTGCAATATAAATTAAATTTGTAAAAGCTAAAAAGTGAAAAATATTGCTCAAAAGGTATCCAACCTGCAGCTCTGGTGACACTTTGAACTCCCTTAACCATTAAGCTACGCCTCTAAGTTATAGCAAGGGGTTCAATACATAATACTATATGTTTACGAAAATAGAATTTGACCTTGTGTATACAGTATAATTTTTCGGTGAAGAACCCCTTCCGCCACCCTAGTCTGCCCCAGCGTGCAAACCAATACTGAATCAAATAACAGGATTAAGGATTAAGAGTATTTGTCTCCTCAAATCAATAATCAATTGATTAACAAGATTAAATGCATGTTTACTATATAGTACCCTAAGTGATCTTCTAACCTTTTTAATTCATTTTAAAATAAGTGATTTTTTTTTAAAAAATAAGGTATTTACTTATTTTTGTCAAAATTACTCGTCTAACAAATGTTGAACAAATTCTTAACATTTTCCTAGAAGTGAAAGAACCTACTTAATTAAGTACTACATAACTTTTTCTTAATGAGTGTGCCAAACCTTTTAAAAATTACTTGTGAAAGGGAATGGAGGGAGAACCTCAATATAATTGTTTTCTGTGAAGTGTATTTATTAATAGGTAGCTCTTAAATCTTTACATAGAAAAGTAGTTTAACTTCCGGACAACATTAACATATCAGTGTAATCTCACAAAATGGGATTTAGGAAAGGTAAATTGTACGCTGATTTTGACCTTACCTTAGAGGTAGAGAGGTTATTTTTTATAGACACTCGGCTCGAGGAAAAACAGTTAAAAGAAGTTTGGAAAAGGGAAATAACGGGAATGAAGAAGCCAGTCAAAAAAAGGGTAAAAAGTGTGACAAAGCATTATGAACAGTAACTAACACAAAATAGTACGATATCGAAGTACAAAAACAACAAATAATAACAAAAATAGAAAGACAGGAAACTACAGGGGTAATTCCACGACTACTAGTATGGAAGAAAAAGCGAGAAAACACTCTACTACTGGCTAATCTTCTACTCTAATATGTATCCTCCACAACCTCCTAATTAAGGTCCTATCTTCATTAAGTTGTAACTGCAACATGTCATGTCTAATAACCTCTTCCAAATACTTCTTTGGCCAACCTCTACCTCTCCTTAAACCATCCATTTAGCCAACCTCTCACACCTTCGCGATGTAGTATCTGTGCATCTCTTCGTCACATGCCCGAACCATTTTAGTCTCGCTTCCCCCATCTTGTCCTCCACCGAATTCACTCTCATCTTATCCTGGATATCTTCTTTTCTAACATATCTCTCCTAATATGTCCACACATCCGTCTTGGCATCCTCATTTCCGCACCTTTTATCTTTTAAAGTGAAAGTTCTTGACTGATCAACACTCTGTCCCACACAACATAGTTGGTCAAATTATTTTCTATGAATAAAAATGACCTTAAAAACTCATGAAAACATAGTAATCGTAATACATGTGTCATTAGTTACATATATTTCCTAGGAAAACACTAGGTACGCACTTTAAAATTTGGGGAGAAATAATTTTCTAGCCCTTTATAAATATTTTTATAGTTTTATGACATTTTTACAAGATATCTTTATTTTTTTACATAAAAATTTGGATGAGCTTTAGAAAAAAAGAAAAAGTTTAATCGTTCATCTGCTTTTCAACGAAAGCCAAGAAAGAATATTTTTGCAAAAAATGTTTTCTCAATTTTTTTTCAAGAATTGCAAAACTTTTTTTCTTTCGTAGCATTTGACTGAAAACCAATTTCTATTTTTTTTGTTGCAAAAACTCTTTTTCAAAATGCATATTTAGATAAAAAAAAAACAAAAGTGTACCTACTATACTACACCAGACCATACAGGACATGAAACGATTACTTCATGTCAAGAAAAATTACTGGAATTTGCGCCTCGAATCTTGTTCAATCAATTCCTCCCCCTCTCCTCTCTCCCCCAACGGTAACAAGTCAGATCTCCACCCCCTTCTCCGACGGTAACTATTTCTGCGACCAGGTAACGCCGCCGGATTACTACGCCGATGATTTTTTCCGGCATATTCTCTTTTTTACTTCTTCTTCTCTTCTCTTTTCCTCCTCTTCTTCTTCTATTCTTCTCTTTTTCTCTGTTGTTTTTTCTTCTTCTACCACTCGGATCGGCGGTCAGGTTACTAAGCTGCTCCGACGTCGGCGTGAACATCAACTTCGGTGGTGAACAATATCGGTGAACAGTATCCCGTGGGGAACAGTATCACGGCCGTGAACAATACTCTACCCCGTGAACAGTGTTTTCCCGGCAGAGAACGGGTTCTACCCAACTGGAGTTAATACCTCCGTCGCCGTTATTGATTCTTTATCTGTCATCCTTGTAGCTGGTTTTTTTCTTTTTTTTCTCCATTTGTTGTATGTTCCGGCAGCCTCTTTTCCAGCAAAGTACACCGGCGGTTTTGTCTTGTCGAACTGTTTCCGGCGAAGGCAAGGCTTCATATCGAAAACCTACTGGACTGGGATATCTACTCTCGCCCAGTGCTCCTCACCAGCAGCCACCACAACAGCCGCCACTGCATCGCCAGCAGCTTATTTCGGCGATTCTCCGACGCTTCTTAGGTGACCATTCTCTCTATATCTCTTTCATTTTTCCTTTTTGTTTTCCTTTGCTTTGCTTTGCTTTGAAGGTACCAATAGATATATATCCAAAGCATCGACTGGTGGAACACGACTGTCGAGATCAGATTTGTCACGACGCGCCTTTGGCTCTATCTCTCCGGTCTTCTGCCTAACATCCGGGTTCTATCTCTTTGGTCTTCATTCTTGTTGCTATTTTATCTTTGCTTGGGTGTCGAATTTGTTTCATAATATATTGATTTAGGACCTAAGGCTATGGATGTGGACGGGTATAAGTTATGGTTCTCGGGTAGGTCGAGATATAGGAATGTGGTAGTCATTTTGGTAGATAGCGAGCTAAAAGACCAGGTGGTAGAGGTTAGGAGGGTCAATGACAGGATGATAACGATTAAGTTGATGGTTGGAGGGTTCACTATGAACATTATTAGTGCTTACGCGCCGCATGTGGGCTTGGACAAAGAGGAGAAGAGGCACTTTTAAGAGGATTCAGACGAGGTAAGTGGGAGGTATACCACACACTGAGAAGTTATTTGTATGAGAGAATTTCAATGGACATATCGAGTCACTTCCGGGGGGTTATGACGACGTGCATGGAGGCTTTAGCCTCAGGGACAGGAGCATGGGAGCCGTCTCACTTTTGGAGTTTAATAAAGCTTTTGGGATAGTGATAGCCAATTCGAGGTTCATGAAGAAGGAGGAGCACTTGATGACTTTCCGTAGTTTGGTGGCTAAGACTCAGATAGACTTTTTGTTCCTTAGGAAGGTTGAGCACGGTCTTTGTGAAGACTGCAAGGTTATTCCGAGTGAGTATCTTACAACCCAACATAAGCTTTTGGTGATGGATTTGGAGAACAGGATAGAGAAGAATATGAGGGTTGTAGATGACAGGTTAAGAATCAAATGGGGGAGTTTGACCATGGCTAGTGCAAAGGAAATGAGGGAGAGGTTGATGGCCAGAGGGCTTGGGGGAGTAGTGGGTATGCGACCGGTATGTGGGACAAGACGGCCAGTTACATTCGGGAGGTAGCTAGAGAAGTGCTAGGGGTCTCGCGGAGTAGCCGTGGTGGAATCGAAGGGACTGGTGGTGGAATGGTAAAGTTCAAGAGAAGGTGCAAACAAAGAAAATGACATATGCGAAATTGGTAGAAAGCAATGATGAAGTGGAAAAGTGGACGAATATGGAATTATATAAGATGGCGAGGAAGGAGACAAAGCTAGAGGCAAAAGCGGCGGCTTTTGAACACATATATGTGGAATTAGAGGAAAAAGGCAAAAATAAGAAATTGTACAGACTAGCCAAGGCGAGGGAGAGGAGGACCCGTGACTTGGATCATGTAAGGTGCATCAAGGATGAGGATGGCAAAGTACTGGTGGAGGACGCACATATTAGACGGATGTGGCAATCTTACTTCCATAAACTCTTGAACGAAGAAGGAGATAAAGACATTGTGTTGGGAGATTTGGAGCAATCCGAAAGGTACAGGGATTTTTGATATTATAGAAGTATTAAGGTTGAGGAGGTTAAGGGTATTGTTCGCAGGATGTGTAGGGGACGAGCGACCGGGCCTAATGAGATCCTAGTTGAATTTTGAAAAAGCGCAGGCAGGTTTGGAGTGGCTAATTCAGTTGTTTAATGTCATTTTTAAGACGTCAAGAATGCCCAAAGAATGGAGGTGGAGTACAATGATTCCTTTGTACAAGAACAAAGGTGACATCCAAAGTTGCAACAACGATAGGGGTATCAAGCTGCTAAGTCACACTATGAAAGTTTGGAAAAGGATCGTGGAGATGGGGGTGAGAAAATACGTGTCTATTTTAGAGAACCAGTTTGAATTCATGTCGGGACATTCAACTACAGAAGTCATTCATCTTATTAGGAGGTTAGTGGAGCAGTGTAGAGAGAGGAAGAGAGACTTACATATGGTTTTCATCGACCTCAAAGAGGCATACGACAAAGTCCTTAGGGAGGTTCTATGGAGATATTTGGAGGTTAGAGGTGTACATGTGGCGTACACTAAGGCGATCAAGGATATGTATGATAGATCCAAGACTAGGGATGGCAACGGATCAGATCTTGATCGGATCCTACTAGATCCAGATCCAGATCCATTTTTCATACCTGGATCCAGATCCATTTTTCATACCTGGATCCAGATCCATCGGTTCCATAAAAATCAGATCCAAATCCGGATCCATCAGATTTACCGGGTCCACGGGTCGAATCTGGATCCACATGTAGGAATGTAATCTTGCTAAGAATTTTTTTTTTAACTGACAAATGATTTTTACTTAGCTAACAGTTTACTGTGTTTCAATTTTGAAATGTTCATATGAGATATTTTGTTCGTTGTCTCATTTTAATTGTGAGCTATTAATTGAAAATGTTGGACAATGACAATAGTTGTGGAAAATGCTGACTAGTATTTCCACAATGCAGAACTTGCATGTGCTTGGAATCTTCACAAATGAAGTGAATATAATTTTAACTACTTGTCTATGGAGATGTTAGTCATTCACTAATATAACATTGATTTTATTATCGAAGTTACCTCTTTATTTTTTGGTTTTTGAGTTAACGCGGGGATAAATTAAACTTGTTTTGAGAATTAAACTTGCAAGGATGTGCTTAGCAATTTTAAGAAAATACTTATAAAATTACATTCTAGGTTATGAATATATTTAATAAAAATGAATCTACGGGTCGGATCTGGACCGAATACGGATCTCAAATACAAGATCCAGATCCAGACCCGTCAGAAACGATAAAAAAGATATATGAAAAAAATACATAAAAGATCTAAAAAGATAATTTTCTTTTATTCAAATTGTAAAAAGCTAAGAGATCTCATTTCTTCTAAAATTTCTTCCTTATCGATCTTTGAAACTTTAATGAAAAAATTATGGCAAAATGCAGTCAAGACTTTCGCGTATTTCCATAAACCTAACCTATTTTTCCTCACCCCTTATAATATCTATGGGTCACCCCAAGTCTCGATAAATACAAAATTGAACCCCAGGTCTCATAAATACGGAATTGAATAAGAATTGAAAAAAAAGTTCAAATTGTAAAAAGCTAAGAGATCTCATTTCTTCTAAAATTTCTTCCTTACCAATCTTTGAAACTTTAATGAAAAAATTATGGCAAAATGCAGTCAAGACTTTCGCGTATTTCCATAAACCTAACCTATTTTTCCTCACCCCTTATAATATCTATGGGTCACCCCAAGTCTCGATAAATACGAAATTGAACCCCAAGTCTCATAAATACGAAATTGAATAAGAATTGGAAAAAAGGTTGTGTGGCTGCTGGGATTCGAGCCCAGGTCTCCACGGCCACAACGTGGAATTCTCACCACTAAACTACAGCCACTTGATGAACTCATTTTCCGTATCAATTAAAATTACGAGGAAACTGAATCAGCAACAAAACAACAATGGTTAAATTTAAATTTTTTAAAATACTGAAAAAGAATTCTCTGAATTGCTTTTAATCTATCTAAAATTTAGAAAAAAAATTTCCAACTAAGCATTTGTTTTCATCTTCAAGAAAAACACACCCAGCATAATCCACAAGTGAAGTCTGAGGGGTAGAGTGTACGCAGACCTTACTTCTACATTGAAATGTTATGAGTTACTGAAACTAATTTCAAATATCCCTATTACACTTTTGAAGGACAGTACAGGCTATCTTTAGTACATTGAGAGAAGAATGGGATGCAATTGGTAGTTGTGTGCACAAGTCGTATAACCATAATGTACGAGTAATCCATTCTACACAAACACTAGATTTCCTCCGAAAATAGGCTCTACAGCTATACAAACGATCATGATCTAAAAAATGTTAAAACAGATCTCTTGTTTTTTCTTATTGGAAGTTCTGATTATTGGCATACAATATATTGATATATAATTTTAAATGCAGTCGTTATTTTTTTTAATCATGAATTCCATAAGCTTAATGTTTCCTATTTCATGTTATCACCCACACCGCTGTTCAAGCATCAAAACAAACATCATGAAACTCTTGTTGGCCATTCAGAATTTTGGAAACAGTTTTTAGTATATTTCCTCATTTTCCTCGTGCTATGACAATCTCAAATGTAACAATCCTTCGATTTGATAGGCAGAGTGTACGCAATGAACCCCAGTACCAAAAACAGGGAAAAAGAAGTCAATAGTCAATTGAACAAAAGATCATAGAACTTCTATTGCTTAGTGAGGCTGTAATTTGACATGCAAAAAATTGATAAAGGCTCGTCAAAATCTTGCTTGATTGCAGATGGCCATTATATGCACGTATGTTGTTATGCAATAACTAGCAAGCTAGCCTTCCATCTGGAATTCCAACAAATAGCAACCCCCAATTCATGCCTTGTTTAATTACATCTTTCTCCGAGCACCTTTGAAGTTGCAGCGAGCTATTTTAATTCATTTATTCTGAAGGTCAGAAGTTAATTTGTGATGGATTTCCTTATGAAGGACCTTGGGCTTTAGTTTCAGGCATCTCCAATGATGACAGCTTCTGTTTTGTCTTCAAGAAGCTTCTTGCATAAAGGGACCCAAAGACGATAACCTGGAAAAAGAAATCAAACTAGAATACTCTTTTTCTTTTAAGTAAATATCAGCTTACACAAATCAACAGAGAAGTTGATACTTACAGCTCCGATGCATTGCTCCCAGCTCAAAGGATGGGCAAACCACAAACATGACAGCAAAATGCTCACCAACTACACAAATTTAATCAGGCGCCACAGTTTTAGTTTAGAGGGAAGAAGACAAAATTTTCGAACTCTCAAACTATTTCTTAATACCTGTCGTGTGGTCATTATGGTTGCAAATGTTAGAGCACCAAATGTGCGGATTGTGTAAGAAATGAAAAATTGACTTGCAGTTGCTACCTGCAACCGAAAACACAATATCAGTTTCGTCCTCCCAATTTTTCCATTCCGGAAGTAAAAAGGAATAGGCTTCTTGACATGCATCTTTTAGTGACAGCAAAGTTTGAAAACACAGATAACTGTAAACCAGGATAACTGTTTAAGCAAATCAACTTCTACAGGGAACAACTTACAGTTGAAAGCAGAGCAATATCAAAGAAACAATCATGATGGCGGGATACAAAATCTATTGCCATTAGAAGATTGCCTTGCAAAATTAGACCTGCATGCGAAACAGAGAACATAATCCAGTTGATATCTAGTCATTGGACTATAACCTAGATAAACATCAGAAGTAATATGAGGTGTGGCACCAACAGAACATCAAAATCAAATAACACTGCTTAATTCGACCACTAGTACCTGCAGTAAAGACTAATTATAACTAAAGAGCAGGAAAGCAAGCATATAATTAGATATAACCAGTAGCCCGAACTGTATGCGGATGTCTCTGCTACAGTTTAATCCACAATCATGTAAAAAAAAGTGCATAATAAATCCCTATAGCAAATATGTTTTTGAAATAATTATGGAAAAATAATTGAGTGCAAATGATATCAATACTCAAAAGCTTTTGTAAATTCACAACTAATTCAAAGCCAAACATACTGAAGCTTGAAAGCTAACAAATCAGCATGTGTTTGACAGATTTTCTGTGACAAACTTAAGAAATCATTATTACGTTAAAGATTTTTATGTAAAACACAACCACAATGAGGTACCTAAAAATAAAAGCCACACCCTTCACTCCCGTGGTGCACATGAAAAACATACAGACAGGTATAGACTGTGAAGAACTGGATATATCATGCTCAGTAAGAAGATATTTGAAACAACTGAATGGTCAGCATATTATCTTCTGGAAATGTAAGGTGAATCTCTCAAATACACACTCAATAGTTGCAAAGGCTTTCACTGAAATGGCAATGTACCCATAGTTGCATAGTCTTGTCACCCGATTCCAATAGACGATTTACTGATGAAACTAAGAAGACACGAAACTCAAGACTTCTGTTTTAAAATGGTAATGTATTCAATAGTTGCAAAGGCTTGTTACTCGATTCCAATAAATGAGATCTTACCGATGAAACTAAGAAGACACGAACAGGTTGTTGTATAGAATATTTGATTGTGTATTTCCATATCATAGCCTTTGAAAAGTTTATCCTGGAAAGTACTCGTAAAGCCATCAAACCTGTGAGATCAGATAACTGATAAAGCTTGTGAACATCCCAGATAACATATCCAGACACTAACAAACATTCAGTTTCCTAGGGCGAATAACAACGTGGTGTTGCTCCTTTAACAGATAACTATCTCAAAAACCTTTAAAAAAAAGAAAAAAAAAGTAACAATATATCCTGCGCAGAACATCAGAAGCATATTGGTACAGACGTTCTTTCAAGAAAAAAACTGTCTTCCATCGAAATATCAGATGTCCCCAAAAAAAGGCAGGGGAAAGAGAGTATTTGATATATGTGACTTGTGGAAAATATGATATGATAATCTTTATTTCATTTTCCACTTTCCAGTTAATATCAAAATCTTTCATTCTGATCAGCACCAAATAATCTTTCTTGCATTTGCACTTGGGCGGGGCAAGAGCTGGAGAACCATGATATTGACCATTTCATTTCACTCAGGGGTTGTCACAATTCTTCAATTGACCAATTAATTAGGCTTTGAGGGTTGGGCCACAGCATTAGAAAAGTAGAATTATTCTATTGGCGGTGGAAAGATATGGAATAAGTTTGAGAATGATAAATAAGTAAATATGATACCAAATACACTTTTTAAATAGCCAAACTAACAAAAGCTGATGTAAATACCATGACTATCTATTTAGTAGTTCAGTAATTTTGTTTGCATTAAGAAATATTGCAGGAACTTTTTTTTTGGGGGGGGGGGGGAGGGAGGGGGGGCAGTTAAGATTGTGATGCAAAAGGATATAGACAATCATTCTTTTGGAGATCTTACAGAATAAGTGAGATGATGCAGTGAGCAAGGGAAAGAGAAGCGGTATGTAAAATTTCAATACTCAAATATCAGTCAAATTCACACTATGAGATGGCAAGTTGAAAGCCAATTTCCTACAAGCTAAGGTACTCAATCTTCTGGAGGAAACAAGTCTTGATAGAAAACCGAGTTGCTTAACTTAGCATTTTGTCAATGACTAAAGGTTTAAAATGCTGGAAGATTATGTGAGTTATATAATCCATACCCAAGATAGCCTATCATCAGAGAAACTCCCCAGACTGTGCTTTCCCTTCCTCTATTGAAGGGACTTATGTCACCTGCAGCCTAAAACCAAACACAAAATGGCAAAAGCATTACCACCAAGTGGAGTCACCGTAGAAGCTAATGTAAGTCCAGAACATAGCAAACCAGACACAAGCATGACTATAGAAACAAAATTCCTTTAGTAATAATTTTAATGGAAAAATGGGATTAACTAGTACACAGGGAAGTATACATCATTAAAGAATTATGCAAGCTAGAGCTTCTTTCAACAAAATTAATCCAGTCCTCTCTACAAGTTGGTGTATTATTAGCGCTCCAAAAATATACAAAAACATGAATCTCTTTAGTGAGCATCTATCCATTTTGGAGAATCAGTATAAACTATGAAAGCCTGTCCAGTGCTGGTAATTTTATACAATGAATGGTTTAGGTGACACAAGTAACAAGATAAACTGCAGCATCCCCTTTAGCTTTTCCAAGTCAATCTCACCGCAGTTTTCCTTCATTCTAAAAGATGGAGACATAGAACTAAGCATTCTCGCAGAGTTTTAGGGAGATTCAGTACAAAACTACCTGAGAAATTTTGATATAGCATGCAGAATAACAAGTAGAAAATTTAGTTAGATGATCTCGGTGAACCAAAATTTGACCCATCATCTAGAGCTACAACCATTCCATAGTGGGGTCATTGCATGTGTTCTTTGAACAGAGATGCTATATATATATCTGTATTGTTGGAGGTCAAATAAAAAGTATATTCTAGAATTTCAAGACAAAGAATACAACACTATCTTTAATATTTCAGTTCTTAAAAGAAGAATTGAATTTCCCAAGTAAGGCCATTATACTTTCTAATTAAGACAAGTTCTATGTGAGCTCACATTGACCAACTTCTGGGACTAGATTCAAGAAACAGTACCTCATACACATGAAGACTTCAATATATTTGATTGTTGACACTACTAAAATGAGAAAGTAACATCATACATAAGCAAGAAAATAACTTTTCACCCAAGAACCTAGTGAAATCATAGTTCAAGAGACGTACTCAACGGAAGCCCAAATATCAAGAGTGCTGCAATATCAAAGAGCATGGATCTCCGCTAGTTTAATAGTATAGATGGGATACTTGGATGGCATGACTCCTTGGTTGTGAAACTCAGTTACTTATGCAAGACTCAAGGGCTCAACCATTAACATGTTTGCTTGCAGTCTCTTCTGGACAGCCAGAAAACTAAAGCCTTGAGAATTTTAACTTGAATGTCCCTTGTGCTCAACCAAAAAGGGACCATTGGGGCACCATGGTGCACTTGTCAATAGTGGGAACAAGAAGTTCAGCTTCAGAAAAGATTCAACTTAGGGTTCGGGCCTTCTAGGTAATTTCATGGTTAATAGGAAAAAAGACTAAGCTCTGAAACTAGAGTTTATTAATACTTATGTATCCAATCCAATCATTGGACTTTCCAACTGCCTACATCAACAGTCAACTGATGCATCATCATCTTAAATTGGTTTACGGGTTTTTGTGTTTTATACTGAGCGAACATTTAAAAGCATGAAATCATTCAGCAGTTCTCAAACATAATCGAAAAGTTGCAGTATTTGATGAAAATGATACCATGGTTGTGACATCAAACACACATCATTTATCAAAGATTTTTTTTTCCGAAAAGTAAACATCATTTATGAACTTTTCACTTGATCAGTATATTCTGACAATGATTCTTGACATAATTTGAGAAAGTAGCAATTTATAATATCCAACAGGCAATTCAAACAAGATATTAGTAATGACCTGATACAGTATAAATAAGGAACAACCCAGGGTTACTAGGAACGCCAAAAGATAGTCCTGTCCTTGGTACTTCTTTTGCATAATGATGGCACCCCAGATCTGCATCAGTACAAAAGAAAAAGAGAAAACGATATCAACAAGAAAGGACAGTTAAATAATTTACAATCTGTCTAACTTGTAGCATAGGCAAGATGACATCCAATTATGAGATGCCTTATAGAAAATTATACTAAGAGACTTTTTCAGTATCGGGGGCAAAAGGGTTCTTGGTTTGCTTTATATATCTAATATGACACACAACCAAGCAAATTCCAATAGTTTTAGTATTGCAACAAACTCCAGTTAACATAATTTTCAACCAGACAATTGGATTTGCATACGAATGAGTAAGATTCTATAAATAATAAATGTAAACCATTTCAAAGCAGACTAATATGATATCATGGCTGTGATTAGTTTCAAACAAAATGTCAAAGCTAAGCCTAAAAATAGCAATACCACAACTCAAACACATATGCAATAGGTTTTATTCATGCATATACTAGAGAAGCCCAGACCAAGAGTTGCATGCAGTAGTTACACTAAGCAATTAGAGCAATCTCTCCAGCAAGTTAACTTACCATTACAGGTATCATCTTGGCACATTTTGCCAGGGTTTGAACAGGAAAGCTAACGTACTTGAGTGCCTGAAGCAAGAATTCATCAAAAAAGCCAGTACTTCGTTATATAACAACTGGACAAATCTTCCAACGCTTTTTAAGTCACATTTCAGTTTCTTCTCAAAGTGTTCTTAGGTTACCTCATACTGACAAGTAGTTGTAAGGATGTTAGAAATAGAAACAACACCATATTTATAGAGTGGAGCTACTGGTTCCAAGGCCTTCTTACTTGCCTGAAAATAAAAATTAAAAATTAAAAAATAAACGGAGCAAAATGTTAACTGTTCTTACAAGATTCCTAGGAATAGAAGTAAAGCAGATTAGAGAATGAGCCTTTAGCCAGGAATCATTCCACTACCAGTAAAACTCCGGCAGAGACCGCAGAGGTGGTAATCCGATTGCAAAAGACAAGAAACAATGAGTATGAAAAATATTCTTTATTCGGCCCGTACGGAACTCTCATGATCTTTTCCTGCAGGTACAAATCCCACCACCATGTTAAAGTTAAAAAATACATATTATTGTAAATATGAGAAGCAAAGATATTTTATTTTACTAGTACATACTGGACAGAAGTGTCAAGTAGAGCAGAACATATATATCGGCGGATGGTTAAATATGCACCAATGAAGCTACAGAAGAAATTGAAGAAAAAGACGCAAATGAACACATGCTTGGCTACGGAGATTCACTTTTTAGATTAAACCAAATTGACACTTAAGAAAGAGTGCTTGGTGGGGGAGGGCGGGGGAGGGGGTGTCGTTGATCGAGGAATTAGATCCTAGAGCAGTCATCATCACCAGTTTGTTTTTTACAAGGTACTGTGATTCTCTAGTTAAATTATAAGCAAAACTCTATAAAGTGTCTGAATGACAAGCAACTAGGAAGCAACAAATTGTGCTGAGAGATAAAAATGTCATTAGTCTTTAGTACCCACTATCCACCATACTGAACAGAAAAGACAAACCATGAGCCATATGATAGTCCCTTAAACTTACAGTAGATACTTTAACAAAACTGAACTCTTAATTAACTAATGGAAAATCCATAAACTGTTATTACATGCATAGACAGTTTCCACTAGCAGGGTTGAGAAAAAAATCATGAGATCAAGTTATGGTATGAAATTAAGTAGGTTTGCTTCAACTGTTTGCAAGAATGTATGATTTACTGACTTGTTTTGTGAATGTTATTTGTAAGCTGCCTGAAGACACTCAGCTCTATTGCAAGATGTGGCCCCACTAAGTGATATACAATATTCAATTAATCAACTATGTCAATTCCCAACTAGTTGAGGTTGACTAGATGAGATTTCTATATCCAAGTACAGAAAATTCATCATACTTTTGACTATTAGTCTATTTTTACGCTAGCCATCAACCTACAACCGCCTCCTCTTTTCTAGGCATGGGACGGTCTATGTTGGAGTCCACTGAGTAAAGCATAAATGACACTATTATAAAAGCAGTCACGTACCAGCTCATAGATGAACTGTATGTCAAGGTTCGTGTTGCCCGAGCCATTAAATTAAGGACATATGCTGAATGACACGTAGATTATGCATTAATTTGTTATATATGAGGAATTAGATCCTAGAGCAGTCATCATCACCAGTTTGTTTTTTACAAGGTACTGTGATTCTCTAGTTAAATTATAAGCAAAACTCTATAAAGTGTCTGAATGACAAACAACTAGGAAGCAACAAATTTGCTGAGAGATAAAAAGGTCATTAGTCTTTAGTACCCACTATCCACCATACTGAACAGAAAAGACAAACCATGAGCCATATGATAGTGCCTTAAACTTACAGTAGATACTTTAACAAAATTGAACTCTTAATTAACTAATCTAAAATCCATAAACTGTTATTACATGCATAGACAGTTTCCACTAACAGGGTTGAGAAAAAATCATGAGATCAAGTTATGGTATGAAATTAAGTAGGTTTGCTTCAACTTCTACGAGACTGGACTGTAGAAGATAATTGTTTGCAAGAATGTATGATTTACTGACTTGTTTTGTGAATGTTATTTGTAAGCTGCCTGAAGACACTCAGCTCTATTGCAAGATGTGGCCCCACTGAGTGATATACAATATTCAATTAATCAACTATATCAATTCCAAACTAGTTGAGGTTGACTAGATGAGATTTCTGTATCCAAATACAGAAGATTCATCATACTTTGACTATTTTTACGCTAGCCATCAACCTACAGCCGCCTCCTCTTTTCTAGACATGGAACGGGCTATGTTGGAGTCCACTGAGTAAAGCATAAATGACACTATTATAAATGCAGTCAGGTACCACTCATAGATGAACTGTATGTCTAGGTTCTTGTTGCCCGAGCAATTAAATTAAGGACATATGCTGAATGACACGTAGATTATGCATTAATTTATTATATAGGTGCACTAAAATACTCTAGAATAAAAACTTAAATTTTTCTTTGCTGCATAATTGTTTTTGGCCTGCTCAAAACAAACTTACGTTCTCTTCTTCTCCACCTTTTCTCCTTTTCCACTAAGGACTCCAACACTGTGGCTTCTAGTTTAGCCGCAAAAGCCATAAAACCAGATGTGAGTTGACCATGTCCAACACGGATCTCATATCTATACTCCTGTCCTATCATGACCAGCACCAAACTGGCCATATAGAATGGGACATTGTTGATATCGGATGACACAAGAATATCAAGCTAAAAGGAAGGCTTTGCCCTGGTAGTTCCGCTCTCATAATCTATAGATTGGTCTGAAGAGAGAATAATTTCCCTCAAATGTCTTTGCATATCTTGAGATGGTAATTTCAAATTTCAATAGCTTAATTTTAGTAAATCTAACAAAAAAGCACTTACGCTATGAAATACTTTCTTTTGACCGTATACTTTGAAATATTTTTCCTGAATACATAAATGGTTGATAATGTTACACAATCCAAAAAATATGTATGCAGTCAGATGAAGAAAGTGAAGCAGCTCAAACTAAAATGTGCCAAAGCTCTATTTGCCTATGTCATTCTATGAGTCCCTTCCTTTTTGCGTATGACATCGCCACTCCCTTTGGCAGCATCCACTAATTCGGAACTTAATTTGAAAGCCATATTTCAGCACGGACGTTTTCGGGATGCCACTAATAACCAACGAATGGCAAGTGCTTTTCCTTGTGTGGATCCTATTTCAATGGGAACTTGATGAGTCGATCCACCCACACGTCTTGCTTTTACTGTTATACTAATATGTATTAAGTGATTCAGCGAATTTGCTGGACGGAATTTTTTTATCTATTTTATTAAAGGAATTGGCATGTATACTTCTTGTATAGTGAGTCATCCCCTCCTTCATTAATATTACTTCCTCATCAAAAGAGAAGTTCTTTATAACCGTGCTTGTCGTAGGTGATCTTCATATCTTACGACTTTCCTGTTAGGGTCTTCACCATAAGCACAAACCCCTTTTGATAAAGAAACCATTAAGCACAAATCTTGAATACAACAAACATTTAAATTTGCAGTTTAGCACAATTTCAGAATAAATCTCAAATTGGAATTCTTATTATCAATTAGAATGACTGAATGATTCACTTATCCCATTATATCACACAAAAGATTTCAGTAACTTGTCTCGGTTGCATAGAGGATCAAAATATGAACGCAGCTGAAAATTAGTCATGAGAAAAGAAGTTACTAATAAACCTCAACCTTACTCACTCAAAAGCTCAGCCAAACAGATGAAAGCATCATCAGAGAGACTCATACATTACAAATAAAACATTTGATTTTTTTTTAATGGTAAGTATTCATTCAAATGCCTTCGTATTTACAAACCAAAAGCACATCAGACAAGAAATTCCTATACTTTTTTTTATCTTAAATATTAAATCTGCTTTTTCAATTTCCCTTTTTCCCGAACTGCAAAAGAAATATTCAAAAAACTCTATCTTTACCAACTTCAAGGCAAGCGGCAAGAGCTTCCTACACTTCTCCACACACATCACAAAGGCAGTTACTTTTCCTTTTTTCTTTTCGAGTATGAAATAGATAAATATCAAACTTCTCCTTCTCAAAAAATAATAATATCAAACTTTGAAATTGTTTCTCCTAGTTTTCTATTAGGCAGCATACATTACAATCACTAAAATCTTTACACCTAAAACCCTTTCAATTGTTATATTAGCTTCACCTATCAAGTTCTTGTGACTGTGCTACCTTGTATTAAGAGTTAATGGTCAAAAAACACACCTAAACTATCACTTTTTTGCGAGTTTCATACCTCAACTATCCATGGTTCCCTTCACCTACCTAAACTATCGATCCCTTTGTATTAAAACACACCTCAATGCTGAGTTGGCCAAATATTTGTTCCCAATCAACAATAGGCTCGTGGAGGCCAACTCAACATAGAGGTGTGTTGTTATACAAAGAGAGTGATAGTTTAGGTAGGTAAATGGAACCGTTGATAGTTGAGGTACGAAACTCGCGAAAAAGTGATAGTTTGGCTGTGTTTTTTACCATTAACTCTTATATTAATCAACCAAACACACACACACACACTGTGAAGATCATGATGCAGTAGAAGCAAACATACCTGTAAGATGCCATAAATAACAAGAGTAGACATGATTCCAACCACCGCAAAAGTTCCTTTGGCTAGCTTGTTCTCTTTCAACGGCAACGACGGTAGCTCCGCCTCCGCCATATTCCATCCAATCGACTCCGCTACCACCACCTCCACTTATCAAAACAAATTAACCTAATAAGTTCTTCGCTACCGTTGATAAAAATCGTTGTTTTAGACTATGCATATGTAGAAAGGTTATTTGGTTCTAGTAGTTACTTTACTATAGATTTTTTCTGCAAGTAATGACAGATCACGCTATATAATAGTAAAAGCTTTTCTCATGCGCGCGCGCGCACATACATTTGTTATAGATGTGAAGAGGCGAGAAATGAGAAATGAGAAATGTGTAGCTACTAACCTTGGATGAAGAAACTTGAGAATGTTCGCCGGAAAATCAACTCCGATAAGGAGAGACAGAAACACAGTATTTTCACAACTTCGAAGCTCGGAGATTGTCAGGGCAATCGCCGGCGAGTTTACGCTTTCCTCTTCCTTTTTTTTTTTTATGATTTTGCTACTTTTTTATTCTGTATGTTCTGAGAGTGCGACGGCACGTCAGATATATGGGACCCACAAATTGAGTGACGACACTTATTTTTTTTCTTTTTTTATATGGAACAAAATAGTTCTGGTCTTCAGCACTACTCCCGTCCAGAAGAGCAAATTGCTCTCACCAGGTTCGAACGCATGTTGCAGGTCTCCAGCTGGATTTTAAATTTTCCTTCTTTACCATCCCGCTATGCCCGGAGGACGACGACACTATTTCTTTTTGGAAAAGGAAATGGAACCCAACAAGGGTGAGAGTTGATCAACCAATTGTGCTATTAAGATTCTCTCGTGAAAATACTATGAGGTGCGTGATACAACAATAACAAACTCAGTAAAATTTTATACCGTGAAAATACTATGAGGTGCGTGATATAGCTATAATATTTGGATATACTTTTTTGGCCGAATATATGCAAAGCTCCTTAAATTTGTTCGAACATTTTACTTAAGACACCTCAACTAAAGATATAACTTATTGAACATTTAGGGGTCGTTTTGTAGGATGTATGAGAATAGTATTTAATATAGTCTATTAATAATGTTGAGATTAGTAATGTTGAAAATAGTTACGTTGACGTTATTTTTATCGATGATTTTGTTTGTTGTATTAAATGAATATGGTGTATTAAAATAGCAAATACAGTAAAACCTCTATAAATTAATAAACTCTCTAAAATAATAAAATCTTCCGGTCCCGACTTGGGCCTTTGTAAAAAATCATCAAATTCGATAAGATAATAAGATAATAATTTTTCGGAAAATCCATTTATAAATATTAGGTCCCATTAAAACTCTAAATTAATAATTCATAAATATTACAATTATAAATATTATGGTAATTTGCTAAAATATGAATATATTGTTACTTGATTTTTCTTAAAATTTAAATCTAATTGGATTTCATCCCTAATTTTTTAATTGCAGCCAAGAGTTCCGGTGTCGAGTTCTCTAGCTGCAACAAAAAATTTTGAAGAGTTGTTGTCGCGTTCAAAGCCTCCTTTCTCGTGACTGATTCCAACGGTATTGAATCATCTTCAGCTTCATCATTAGTAGGATCTTCAATAATATCAACAACAATTTCCTCTAAACTTTGAACCATTGAACATTCATCATTTTCACCCGGATAGTCCACCAATTTGTTGACGTCCATTTCATTGCGATAACCAACATCCTTGACCATATTCTCAAGCCAACCTTGAAAAAATTGATGTTCATGAGGGTGTTGAGGATGCAAAAGCTTCATTATATCATTTGCTTTCTCCAAAATAAGCTCTCCGGTCATGTTGACTCGATCTTGGTACTGAAGAAACCATTCATAAAGAACCTTCTCCATATCTGGATATTTCGCCGATTTGTGTCGCTTAATATCCCCACCCTTCTCAAAGTTGGCTAAAAGGTACTCCGATGATCTCTTGAGAGTGTTTGATATTGTACCTTGACTAACTTTCAAACGATATTTTTCATCAACCCACTCTTGTAAATCTTTTTGAGTGCATGTGGGATGGTCTCTCTTATACTCACATAATGCTTTACGCATTTTATCATTCATGGATGATTTTGCGATGCCTTTTAGATGAGAAGACATGGTTGGGTGTTATGAATTATTTTATTTCCATATTGAGATTTATATAGTATATGTTTCATTCATCATGCATGAATATATTAAATTGGCTATAATAGTTATTTAAGTGCAACGAATTAATGTAAACATGTATACATTATTTAAGTAATTCCAATGAATTGATACATGCGTCCATGAATATAATAGTTAATTGTATACAATGAATTGATATTATACATGAATATATTTAATTAGTTACAAAGAATTGGTTGATGCATGAATATAATCAATGAAACATATATAAATTCATTTATTTTCAATACATATGTATGTACTAAATTTGCTGAATTTAAAAAGTCTCTCTGTTAATTAATAAAATATTAATTTATCGATATATTAATATATCTCTAAATTAATAAAATTTCATGGTCCCAATGTTATTAATTTATAGAGGTTTTACTGTAATATTGTTATTAATAATATCATGATTTTCTATGTATAAATATAGTAAGGAATTAGGTTTATAATTAATACAGATATTCATATCACGATTCGACTGCAAACCCCCTTTAATTCTCTAAAGTATTTGTATCACAATTCGAATCTTGTACTAAGGATCTCTTCTGCTGCTTCTCTGCTATCTCTCCTCTTTGACTATTACGCAATTCATATTGTATGTGCAATGGGGAGCCACATGTATTCAAGGAGAGTCGACCGACGGCTCTTTCTTAAAAAATTATACTGTGTAGATATGTAAAAAAAATTATTTTGTATATATATATATATATATGATGTGTTAAATTTTATTTATTCTTCGTATGTTTATTTTTTCATATTTTGATATCCCTTAGTAAAAATTCTAGTGCATGTGAATCTAAGGTATAGGTTTTCAATTTTCATTAATTTCAATGCTATATTTTTGTTTTGATTAACCGAGCTTAAGTGGGTGTGGTTGGAGTTGATTGGAAATGCGTGGACGAGGCTATATACAGAATTTGAGAAAGATTAGAAGTAATTTGAACTTGGCTTAAGTTAAAAATCAAACCTAGAAAATGTCTCTGTGACATGTCTATATCACGTTGTATATCGTAGATATCAGTATATATCACACATATTCTAATGGATGTTGTCGCGACATGTGTATACCACGATGTATGGATATACAGTGTGATATATGTTGATATACATTGGGATGTACATGGTATACAATGGGATATACATATGGAGTTGTCTTCAACCTCAAATTTTTAATTTGAAATTAGGTTCAAATCCTCCTCAAGTCATCTCTAAACACCTTCAGAATTGATATTCAAGCTCTTTAAGATACTTGCAACGGTTAAGAGGGGGGGGAGAGGGTATTAGGGAGAAGCTTTCGGGAAAGTAATTGAATAAAATCTTCTAAAAGGAGAGAAAAATTAATTTCAAATTCGACTGAATGTTTCATAAAAATTCAAATTTACGGAGCAAAGACATAATTTTAAATTTAAGAAGCTTTGAAACTGATTTAATAGGTTTAAGTTTGAAATTTCCGAACTGGAACTTTAAAGAAGATGGTCTAAACTCCATCAAAATTCATAGTTATTTTGTCATACAGTTTTTTCAATTATGCGATACAAATTTTGTAGTCTAAAACAGTAAAACATAGGTATGAGTGCACCAAGTGCTAAATTTGTAAACTTAAGTTAATTACAGCATCTAAAAGCTTTTTCATTCACCCTTTTTCAGAAGCTGCAGATACAATACTAGGGAGGGTTCCTTTTTCCTTTTTCAGAAGCTGCAGATCACTTGACAAATAATTTATGTAGCAAGAATGACTTCAATGTCATTAAAAAGAAATTAAGAGCAGACTCATTTTAAAATAGCACAAAATAAAATTGTAGCTTGGGATGCTCCATTCACCCTACACCACAATTAGGTAAGGAATAATTATGATGTACGTTAATTAGGACAACAATGCTATCAAAATTAACTCATCTTTTTAAATCTTACAAAAAAAATCATTCCCTCCTCCTCCTCTCTCTGCCGCCCTACTCTCTCTCTGCCACCCTACTCTCTCTCGGTCTCTCTTTCTATCGCCTCCTCTCTCCGTGCCACATTCTTCTTTTTCCTGCGTCGATGGTGAAGCGCAGGTGACGAAGATGAAGTTACCTCTCACGCTCTCTCTGCCGCCCTACTCTCTCTCTCGCTCTCTCTCTCTGTTACATCCACTCTCTACCGCATTCTTCTTTTTCCTCCGCCGGTGATGGAGCGCAGATGACGGAGATGAAGTTACCGGATGTAGGGGAAGTCACCGGATGTGGTTGAGTCGGCGGTGGAGAAGAGGCTCAATGAAGAAGATGAACCTGGGAAGCTCCATTGATAGAATTCATTTGTATAATGTTGTATAATAGTGTATATGGGTGTATACACACCTCTTATACACTATTATACATATACATAATGTATTTGTCTTGTATAAAAGTGCAATTCTTATTCAAAACCATTCTAGATCCATGTTTATACCCACTATACAATATTGTATAATTGTGTATAAATGTGTATAAGCGTGTATTTTCGTGTATAATATTATATAATTATATTCTTTAGTGTATATATTTATACATTTTACACTTTCATACACCTATATACTTAATGTGCCTGTCGTTTGTATATATAAATGTATAAAATTGTATAAAAGTATTTTTGAGCCATATTTTTGTAATGTAAGTTTTAGACTATATTTTTATAATGTAAGTAAGCGAAGTGTAACTTTCTGAAATTTCCCCCTAGTTAACATAACCAGTGAAGATTTCCACAAGTAGAATACTCTTCATCAGATTCAAAATAATGGAGAATTGGAGATAACACGATTAGCCACGAAGCTTAACAATTTCCGCAAAATAGATTCACAAAACAATAACGCAATGAGGAGAAGGGTACATATGTTATCCAAATCACCCTCTTTGAAAATGTACAACCTTTATTTACTATTTTAATACAAAATCAGCTAAAATTGTTACTAGTGATTGACATCGTTGTACCTGCTAAGAAAACCAGTTAAAATATTTTTAGTTTCAGATATATTTTTAATAATAAAATCATAACAACAAAAGAATGATTGTCATTTTCTTCTTTTATTTAGTTCTGGTAAAAGGTCTATTTTGTTTGTAATGAAAACTCTTACTTGGGTGTTATCAGTTCTAACAATAAATTTTACTGGTAATGGGTCATAATGAAATCTTTTTATTCCAAATTTTACAGCTAATAGTTCTTTTTCATTAATATGATAATTTTTCTCGTTTGCTTTTCATGTTCCACCTCCATATCCACATATCATTGTTTTTTCTTTATCTATATCATCTTTATCATAAGCTATGAGGACTGCTCCCCATCCTATATCGCTAGCATCAGTAAAAAGTTCTAGTTGGTATTCTATGTTTTGGCAAGACTTTTACTTTTTTCTTGATTTTGTTTATAGCTTTAGTATGTTCTTCCTTCCATTCAAATGTTATATTTCTAGTTAATTCTTGTAATGATTTTCTTAAAAGTGGTACATCATTGATATGGTCTGAAGCATAATTCATTACTCCTATAAATTGTTGTGCTTCTTTTTTACTTTCTAATTTTTCTTTAAAATTCTTTATTTTTGTTACAACATGTTATTGCAATTGTAATCCTTCTTTATCTATAATGTATCCTAAATATTCGATACTATTTTCGAAGATTTCAAATTTCTTTTCAGATAATAGTATTCCATGTCGTCTCACAATTTTTATAAATTCTTCTAGATGTTTTATATGGTTTTCCAAATCATCACTATATATTAATATGTCATCGACATATACTATACAAAATTCTGTTAATTTTTTGAACACTTGGTCCATTCTTCTTTGAAATATTTGTGGTGCATTTTTTTATCCAAATGATAACACATTCCATTCATAGTATCCTTGCGGTGCACTAAAGGCTGTTAAATGTTTTGATTCATTCGTTAATTTTATTTTCCAAAATCCACTTTTACAATCAAATTTACTAAACCATTTTTTATTTCCTAATCTATTAATAAGGTTTCTTTTATATGATAAAATATATCCATCAAATATTGTCTTTTTATTTAATTTTTTATAGTCTATTACCATTCTAGCTTATCCTCGTTTTTTTTCACTATGTTTTCTTACTAAAAAGGTTGGGCTACTATGTAGACTTTTACTTTCTTGTATCATTTTTAATTCTAAAATTTTTTTTATCTGAGTTTCAATCTCTTTTTGATCTGTTGGGCTATATCTAATAGGTTTAGCTCTAATTGTATCATTATGATTTATTAATTTGATCTCAGCATGTATTTTTCTTTTTCTCATAGTTGTATTGGATTTTCTCCAAAATTTATTTTTAATATATTGAGATATTTTTCTTTTAATAGTTGTAGGTTATTATTCCTATTTGATCTTATGTTACACAGTCGTAATGTTTGTATTGGTAATACTCTCTTTAATATTATTCATTTATTACAAGGCGTTTGTAAGCTAAAAGTATTATTATTTATAACTTGTGTTTTAAAGAAATCTAAGAAATTATTTTCTAATAATACTTGTTGTTTCATATGATCTTCTTGATATATTATTGGTAATCAAAATATTGTTTTATTTAACATTATCCTCATATTTTCGGCTATTATATATAATTCTTTCATTTGTTCATTAAATCCTGATACTCTTATTCTATGAGTTCTAGATCTCTTCTACCTATGTAATTCTAATACTTCTTTTCTTGCTAAACATAAGTCTGCTCCACTATCTATAAATATTTTTTATTTTATCATTTTATTAGGCTTATATTCTATATGAGCTTCAATATAAATTGCTACCATTAGATTTTCAATTTTTCGATTTCTTCTATTTCTTTTAATTCTTGTTGAATATTAGAATCTTGTTCTATCTCTTCTATTATTTTACCTATTTCCTTTAATTCTTGCCATCTTATTTCATTCAATCTCTTTCTTATTCTATTAAGGTTCTTAGCAACCTTTTTGTACCTATCATGATAATATTTATAACTTGTTTCACTAGTAATTGTACTAAGCTTGTAGGCATATTCTCTTTCACATTGTATCCGGTAATCTCTTTCTTCTATCATTTTTCTTTTTCTTATTTCAATTCCATATTATTCTGAACTATTTTCACTATCAGAGGTTTGGTTAACAAAATTAATATTTCCTATTTCTGTTTCACTTTCTTCTTCAGTTTGGGTGACATAAAAGTCTTCATATTCATACCATTTGTTATTATCTTCTTTTATCTGTTGTAGATTCATAATAAATTGTGTTGTATTTATATATTTTACACCTTTTTCCTTTAGTTTTGGGCATTTATTTGCATAATGTCATTTTTCATTACAATTCCAACATTTACATTCTTTAGGTTTTTCTTCTAAGGGTTTTATATACTTTCTTTTCCTAATTTTTTTTTTGTGTCTAAATTTTTTCTCTCAGGATATTTCTATATCTTTTAAACCTCTTTTTTCCTGTAAGGTTTGTAATATTGTTTATTGTAATTATTATATTTTTGATATTTTTTATTCCGATAACCTTTCTTATATTTCCTTTTATCATCACATCCAAATACTAGCCTTCTTTTCGTAAATTCACATATTTCTCTTAATCCTAGTTTCTTATCTTTTTAAATTTTTTTGTTGCATTCTATATTCTTCACATTTTCGCATTAAGTATGCTCTTAGTACTCTTATCCTTTCTCCTAATGTGTTTTCTCTTGGTTCTAGTTGGGTGTATTCTTTTGATACTTCAGTATTGTATGGTGTTGGTAAGTGATCATAAAAGTTGTTGATATATTAAACTTTCTTGTGGTAAAAATCTTGCTTCATAAAAAAATTTACTAAAATTTATTGCATATTCTATTAATTTATTAATTTTACAGCATTTCATGTTATTTAAATTCATTATAATTTCAGTTTTTCTTTCTGCAAATACATTTTCTCATGCTACTAACCATTTTTCTCCTAAAAATTCTCCTTTTAATACAATATCAAATATCATTAACATAGATTTCTAATCTCTTGCGTGACTAAATATGTTGACACCCAATTTTTTCACATCTTTTATGATTTTATTCGTAGTTTTTAATATTTTTGACACTTTTAAAACAATTTTTAAATATAGGCATATATGTGTATATATCTTATTATTATTATTATTCGCATTTTTTACTATCATTTGCATCTTTATCATAATCATAAGTTTTATACGAAAATTCAATGTTATTTTATTCTCGCAAAATTGCATCGCATTTCCATTTTTTATCAAGCATTAAATATTTCGCAAATATTATATTTTATTTTTATTATCACATCGTTATGTTATTTTAAATAATTCACATCTTTTTACAAAAAAAAATAAAAATAACACTCTTTAATATTAAACCCCTTTTATATTTTTAAATCCATAATCCATTTTTCATTTTTTTCCAACCCAAAACAATTTCTACCCAAAACATTCTATCACCCCAAAGTCCATCTCCCAAATTAACTCTTATTTTCTACCAAAACCAAGCCCAACAACCATTCCCCCATCACCCAAAACAATTCAACTCCTCTTCCCTTATTTCGCCCAACCAAAACCCCAAACTCCTAAGCCCAACAAACCCTTATTCCCTTCCCCTTATTTCCTTATACCCCAACCCACAAAATTAAAACACCTAAGCCCAATTCCCTTTCCCCTTATTTCTTACCCCCTCAAACCAAATCTCCCTCAAATTAACTCCCCGCTACTACCAGACTGCCCAACCCCATTTCCCCTACCCTTTAAACCAAAACAAAACCCAAAAAAAATCAAAAAAGAAAAACCTAAACCCTAACTCTCCAAATCACCACACCCTACCCCCGCCACACCTACACCGCACCCTACACCCCACGCCGACACCACCGCCGCCACACCGGCCTCGACACCACCAATCTACTCCCATCACCTTCGCAACACATGCCCCAAGAACACGCCAAATTTCAGATTTTTTTTTGCCTTTAATTCAAATTTCAAACTCGTTGTTGGGGGAGAAAATCCACCTATAAATATCCCACTTGTTCTTCATTTTTGGGGGGGGAGGAAAATCTGAATTTTGAGGGGGAAAATCTGAATTTTGGAGGTCGATAATCTAAATTTTTGGAGGTCCGAAAATCGAATTCAAGTGTTGAAATCCGAAATTTAAAATCTAAGATTCTCCCAAGGTTGGTATTGTTTTTTTTTTTTTTTTTGTGTTGTTCATCATCTTAAAGAGTCCGAAAATATAAGTTAAAATTATTGGGATTTTGGTAGTGAATAATCTGAAATTTTGCTATTTTTTCACTGTTTTCGGATTCCTGTCCCAAGTCGTTCGGTCGGGTCGAATCTTGCCCGGATAATTTCCGCTTTTTTGCATTTTATATCTTGTTGTTGGTTATCCAAATTTGAAAATAAATCGATCCGGTTGAAAATTCGTCGGAGATCGTTCTGCCTAGTCGACCCCTGCTCGTATAATTTCCATGATTTTGTATTTTTATATCTTGTTGTTGGTTATCCAAATTTGGAAAGAAATTGATCCCGTTGAAAATTCGATTCCGGTCGGGTCGAACATCGCTTCCGGTCGGTCGACCCTGCTTCTGGATAATTTTCAGATTTTGTATTTTATATCTTGTTGTTGGTTATCCAAATTGAAAGAAATCGATCCGGTTTTAACCGCCTCCGGTCGTCAACGTTCGGTCGTCGGTCGACCCGATTCTGATAAATTTCCGTGATTTTTATGCTTATATTCTCATGGTCGGGTTATCAAAAATCAATTTCGATTTCATTCGGCCACCGCTCATAATCCGGTCCGTTTATTTTTTTCATAAATGCTTCTTAGTCCCGCTTTGGTTCAAACTTAATTCGAAGCCTGATAGTTTAATCGCCATCGCCTGCTTTTGGCATTGTTATTATGTTATTGATGGAATTAATACCGCATTCTCTTTGTTGTTTTATTGACTAAACCAATATTAAGGCCCATCTTCTAAGACGCTTTCGATTTCATATTATCGCTTATCGCTTTTAAAACCAAACACCGCTGGCTTTCTTCTAATTTGTCTCTCTCGCTTTTCTCGCTTCGACATCGCTCCGGCCATCGCTTGTCGCCTTGTTTTTAAAATTTTGCCGATTTGAACACGATACTACATCGCCGATGAAAATATCCGCCGATTTTGAGGCCTCCACAGCTTGTAAAGACGGAAAATAAAACTTCCGGGCAATGATGAAGACTTAAACCCCTTTTTTATCCGAGATCAACATGTTTAGTAGGCGAGGTGACTAAAATAACCAACAAGTTATATATTCGCATGATCCACGAATGTGATTATAGTGATCTTTTTCTATTTTCACCCGAGAGACCAACACGCTTAGTAGGCGAGGCAATCAAAATAAACCACATTAGTCATATGTTTGGCAGTACGACGTGATTGGAATGTTCTTTCAAAATTTAAGTTCTGAGTTCCTCTCCGTGATCAAAACATTCACTGCTTTGAATACGGATATGAAGTTATTTGTATTTAACTGCTTTCTAACCGCTTGTTCTGACAACTTGCAGGATTAAAGTAAATAAAGCGATTATTCCTGGTATTTATTTATTTTATTTCTTTCTTTAATTCAGCCTTTATCCCGCTTTGTATTGTAATATTATTTATCACTTATGTAACTATTGGAAATGCTTAGAATAGGCAAAACTTAGGATTAATTCATAGGTAGTTTAAGATTTGAAACCCGTCGCTAGCTTATTTATTTGTAGGCTCGACAAATTCAAACTTAGAAACCTCCGCTAGTTATTTATTTTAGGCTCACACGCTGTATTAAGATTTTCAAAATAACTTTTGTCATCTTTTATTTGCTTTATTAATCATTCCGAATAAGTTTATCTTTTGTCAATTTACAATTCAATGATTCCCAAAATTTTACTTCTTTGGCATTATAAATAATTTATTGTCACAAATGCATATTTTCCAAAACTTTACATGTATCTTTCTTTTTATGTCATTCAATGCATACATGTACAAAATGCATCTCTTTCATTAATTATTTGCAAACATCTTTAACTTCATACTTCAAACATGTATTTTTTCTAGTAATAATTAACCTCGAAGTTTGACTGAATAATCAAGTAAAGTTAGCTGATCTTAAAGGATGCCTAACCCTTCCCTTTAGGATAATAAAGAACCCTTACCTAGAATTTCACTAGTTTCACAGACCTTAAAATTGGAGTTACATTACAAAGATTTAGTTTAAATATTTAGGTGTCCTAATTCACCGTAAAAATAATTAGGTGGCGATTTCACTTTCTTTACCAGAATCACCTAACCCGTCTGTGTTCAGCTTTGACCTCGAAATAATCGAAAATGGGGCGCGACAAAATACTTCTCCTCTTAATTGGTATGCTATAGATTTCATCCAATATGCTACTTTTTCAATTAAAATTTTAGATATTAAGTCATAAATATAATCTAGGGTATCAGTATGTGTAGAGTTCATTAATGCTATATACATTCCAAGATTTCAATCATTTATTCTTCTACTTATTTCTTGTTCATCATAAACATTGTCCAAATCTAGAAAGTATTCATTAAAGTTTACACCTTGTGACATTGATCCTGTTAAATAAAGGTATTATACATGTGATATACACTGAATATACAGCAGTATATATCACAGGTATACAAGCAGCAACAAAGTAGTGGGCAGCCCACTGGCCAGTGGACAGTGGCTCAAAGAATGACAACAATCCAAAGAGCCCATCACGCAAAGAGCAAGAAAGTGGGATCGCCGGCCAGTCTGGGTCGAGGCAGTGGGCCTCTCGGCCACTGCTGCAGTTCCATGTAACAATAGGATAAGTGTATATATGGTATATATATTTGTAGTATATTGTAATGAAAAGGATACCTTAATTAGTGTTATACACCTACCATAATTGTATAGTTAGAATTATGGTAGAATAAGGATTTAGAAGTAGAATAGGAAAAGGATTTTCCTATTATGAAAATATGTAACTTGTATATATAGTTATTCAATCAATGAAAATAATCAAAGGGGATTATTTCTTTCATGGTATCAAGAGACTAGGTCTAAACAAAAGTTTTCTTCTCTCAAACTTTTGCCTCCTTTGGCCGAGACCCCCCCCCCCCTCCCTCGGGTTTTCTCTTCAAAAATCTCGTCTTCCGCTCTCAAAAACCTCTCTTAAATTTCCCCTCCTTCTTTGTTCTTACAATATGTCTAAGAAAAATTTTCACCCTGCCCTCACGGTTTCCAATATCAAGCTAAGTATCCCTATTTGTCTTGAGATGGAAAACGTTCAATATGCAACGTGGGCAGAGTTGTTTAAAATTCACGCTATATCTTATCAAGTTCTTCATCACATCATTCCTCCCGCGAGACCCCTTCCTGCGGAGGATCCTGAGTTATGGATTACACTTGATGCTACCGTTCTTCGGTGGATATATGCCACTATTTCACTAGACCTTCTACAGACGATTATGGAGCCGGATACCACGGCTATGGCTGCATGGAATAGATTGCGTAACATATTCCAAGACAACCAACATTCACGTGTCGTCACACTCGAGCAGGAATTCTCTCTCGTTCGAATGGACGAATTTCCAAACGTTTCTGCATATTGCAAGAAACTAAAGGAATTGGCGGATCAACTCTGTAATGTTGGCGCACCAGTAATAAATAATCGTCTAGTTCTACAGTTGGTTGCCGGTCTTTCGGAGGCCTATAATGGTGTTGGAACTCTCATTCGCCAAAGCAACCCTCTTCCAGACTTTCATCAAGCCCGCTCCATGCTTACTTTGGAAGAAGCCGGTTTGGCTAAAAAGGCGGCTACCGGAGCAAGCCCAGTTGTCATGGTGGCATTCTCTCCTAGTCCTTCGGGTTTTGTTAATAATTCGGGCCAAAACCATAATAATGGTGGCGACAAGAATAATCGCAAAAATAATAACAAAAACCGCGGGGGCAAACGCGGTGGTTCGGGTGGCAGTTTCGGTGATCAACAAACAGGCGGTGGGTCCCATCCAGGGTACAATGGCCCACCACCGCCGTGGGCCCAACAGTGGGGCCAATGGCAGTGGAACCCGTACCCTCCAAAGAACAGCTTCACGGCTGGTGGCCAACAGGCCCAATACCGAAGGTGGCCCATCGCCTGGCCCAAAGAACGACAACCACAAAGAAGCTGCCCAGCCTCCAAAGACGGCCAGGAGTTCTTGGGCCCAGACCTCCGCAAGCCCATCATGCAGTAGGCCCCACTCAGACCGATATCGATGCCGCAATGCACACGTTGGGATTGACTCAACCGGACCCAAATTGGTACATGGACACCGGGGCCACTACTCACATGACTTTCGACTCAGGTACCCTCTCATCTTATTCCAATTTGAGCACCCCTCGGGGGATAATTGTTGGTAATGACAGTTCTATTTCAATTCTAGGGTATGGTCAGAAAATATTGTCTCCCCCCAATCTACCACTCCTCTTGAAAAATACGTTATATGCTCCTAAATTGATTAAAAATTTAGTATCTTTCCGAAAGTTCACAAATGACAATTTTGTTTCTGTTGAATTTGATCCTTTCGGTTTCTCTGTGAAGGATTTCAA
The DNA here is from genome assembly GCA_029783415.1 of Anisodus acutangulus. NCBI lineage: Eukaryota > Viridiplantae > Streptophyta > Magnoliopsida > Solanales > Solanaceae > Anisodus > Anisodus acutangulus. The sequence continues at coordinate 46,387,649 of CM056502.1, forward strand.
GACGGGGAATCATCTCATGAGGTGTGATAGTAGGGGGGATCTGTATCCTATCATGCCTGGTTTCAGTCCATCGAGTCCAACCTTGCCGTCAGCTTTTGCAGCCATCTCTCCTTCCATGTGGCATGCTCGTCTGGGTCATCCGGGATCTTCTATTTTATCAACTTTAGATAAAAATAGTTTTATTTCTTGTAAGGGTACGAGTCGTACTCCAATTTGTCAGTCTTGTTCATTAGGAAAAATTGTTAAGTTGTCATTTATAGACTCCAATTCTCATACTTCTATGCCATTTGACATTATTCATAGCGACTTATGGACATCTCCTGTTCTTAGTTCAATGGGTCATCAATATTATGTTCTCTTTCTAGATGATTATTCTAGATTTTTGTGGACGTTTCCAATTGCGAATAAATCACAAGTGTTTTCCGTCTTCATCAAATTTAGAGCGTTCATTCGTACTCAATTCGAAAGAGAAATAAAAAATATTCAATGTGATAATGGGAAAGAGTATGACAATAGGGAGTTTCGGGAATTTTGTGCTACTAATGGGATAAATTTTCATTTTTCATGTCCTCATACATCTTCACAAAATGGGAAAGCCGAACGCAAATTTCGTTCCATAAATAACATTGTCCGAACTCTCATAATACATGCCTCCATACCTCCAACAACTTGGTCTCCTGGTCGGCAAAGCGTCAGGCAACTCTATCACGCTCAAGTGCAGAGGCAGAATACCGAGGGGTTGCAAATGTGGTTTCCGAATCATGTTGGCTACGTAATCTGCTTTTGGAGCTTCATTGTCCCATTCAGAAGGCAACCTTGGTATATTGCGATAACATTAGTGCCATCTACCTTTCCGGTAACCCTGTTCAACACCAACGCACTAAGCATATCGAAATGGACATTCACTTTGTCCGTGAAAAGGTTGCAAAGGGTCACGTTCGCGTATGCCATGTCCCGTCTCGTTATCAAATTGCTGACATCTTTACAAAGGGTCTCCCAGCGGTTCTCTTTGAAGATTTTAGGACGATCTCGGCGTTAAAAACCGCCGCTATGATCGGGTGTGTGTTAAACAAAGGTAATATACCGTGATATACACTTAATATACAGCAAGATATATCACAGGTATACAACCAACAACAAAGCGATGGGCAGCCCACTGGCGATGGGCGGTGGCGGCGGCGATCCAGCGAGCCCATCACGCAAAGAGCAAAGCGATGGGATCGTCCGGCCAGTCTTGGGCGGCGGTGGGCCTCTCGCCACCCGCCTGCTCCAAGTAACAATAGGATAAGTGTATATATGGTATATATATTTGTATTATATTGTAATGAAAAGGATACCTTAATTAGTGTTATATACCTACCATAATTGTATAGTTAGAATTATGGTAGAATAATGATTTAGAAGTAGAATAGGAAAAGGATTTTCCTATTATGGAAATATGTAACTTGTATATATAGCTATTCAATCAATGAAAATAATCAAAGGGGATTATTTCTTTCAGATCCTACAAATTCTTTAAATTCAGTTTGTTGTTCTACTGATGTGTTCTGGTAATCTAGTACGTTTTTTTGTTATTATTTCTAGATTGGGGTCTATTAGTTCTTCTTCAGGATAATCATTAGTATCTTCAATTATTATATCATTTATTTCTATTTCTGTTTCAGTAGGTCTGTTAAATTCATCTTCTATATCGCTTTCAGGTTCTTCTTCTATTATTGCATTTACATTTTTCATTTTTCATTTTTCATTTTTTGTAAAGCTTCTATTATTTGGTTATTTTCTTTTACTATTTCTAAGTTTTTTTCGTCATCTACTTCTTCTATAAATTTTGCTACTTGTATCTCTTGGTTAGTTAATTCATTTAATCTTATAGGATTAGTATTTCCTTCAATATTACTATCTTATGACTATCAGTTTTTCATTACTAGTAGTACTTTCATCACTTGTTTTATATGTTTTCTTTACCTTTTTTTCCCTTTTAACCTTGTCATTTGTTCTTTTAGGATATGTAATTCTTCCGGTTCTTGTTTAACTTCATTTAATTCTTCTCTTGTTTGTTTTAATTATACCTTTGTTTCTTTTAGTATTTTCTTTGTATCCTTAAACTTATGTTTATATTTTTTATATTTATTGTACCATTCTTCATTATTATGTGATTTTAGTTTTATATTTTCTGTCATTAATTCACATAGTTGTTGTTCTTGTTTATCTAATTTTAGGTATACATATTTGGTTTTTTCTGTGTCATTTAAGTAGATGTTTTCACCTTTTGAATTGTTATTATTATTTGGTGTAGTTTTAAGGTCTTTTTTCTTTATAGGTTCATATTCGTATCTTTTCTTTTCTATTATTTCTTTTTCATGATTTTTGAGAAATGTTATTACACTATGTTCTTTGTTCTCCATTAAAATTGTCCATTTTTATTTAATATTGTTAGGTTATCTAATGTTTTTTTTACTGACTCAGTTAATTTTGGTTTTATTTCACTATATCTACAATTATATGTTCTTTACTTCTTCTCCAAACATCTATTGGTACTAATTCTGGTTGCTTAGTATTTAATCTATTAATTGTTTCTCTTGGATTCGTAATGGTTCATTCTTCTATTACTTGTTTACCTTTATTTATATCTGCTACTAATATATTAAGCTACTAATATATTAAGTTTTTCTAATATTATTTTAAATGTTGGTACTTCAGATACAATTCATAATTTTGTCAATTCTTCTCTTATCAATTGTTGCATTTGTGTCTGGTTTTCTTTTATTTAATCAATTATTACTAGGGTATTCTTCATTTGTTCTTTTACTATTACTTCTTTCCACATTGAATCATTTTTTTCGTTAGGGTTACTCAGGATTGTTTATTCTCCTTTTCCATCCGTTTTCCATATCTATTCATATTTTATCAAATTTATTACATTGTTGTTCCAGTTGTTTTATATCATTTTCTAATTTCATTTCTTTTGCACTGTATTCTAGGTATTTAAGTTGAGATATTATTTCTTCTGATAAAACTGTTTTTATTATTTTTAATTTTTGTTTTTTCTTTATTATTTTTCTCTGTATATTCATATCTTATTTATAAATTTACTTTTTCCTTGGTCATTTACTTCAATTCCTTCATTATTAATTTTTTAATATATCATGGTTAAAAAGTCACTTCCTAATAATAATTCATTAAACCTATCATATTTTATTACTAATATATTTATTTTATATTCTAAATCTTGTATTTTGAATTTCAAATTAATACTTTTAGTTATTATTATTTCTCTTTCATTTTCAGGATAACTGCAAGTTTGTGGTTCTATTAAATTACAGTCCTTTTCATTGATTTTACTTATATGTATAAAACTTTTAATAGCTCCTGTATTTATTTCAGCTATACAACTAGTTTATCTTAACATTATTGGTTCTTTTCTAATTATTAGTTTTGATCCTTCTATCTGTAGTCTTAATCTTTGTGATGGTGTTATGGTTCTAGTACTAAAATCCATATGTATTTCTTCTGGTTTGGTTATTTTGGAATTTTCTTTATGTTCTATTTGTTCTAATATTTCTTGATACATCTTTGGTACTAAAATGTTCATTTCATGTTGTTTCTTTACATGATGATTTCCTGTTAGGGCATATATCATTTTTGTTTCTATGTTTATTACTTTAAAACCTGATGGCATATTTATTCCATCTAATTTATAATATAGTGTTAAAGCCAAGTCTTTATGTTCATCTTTTAATGATATACTAAAGTCTGGTTGCAGTGTGAATTTTAGTTTTTGATATTAAATTTCCTTTTATTACAGATATTAAAGCATCTTGTAGATTTCGTAATATCCTACAATCTAATACGTATATTTGTATAGGTGTATCTATATTTTTTTTGAAAATATGCTTTTATAGTAAATTCTACTCCTCCAAAGTATATATTTATGTATTTTTTTTAGCTTCTTTAGTAGATAATTTTGCTAATTCTCTTTTTATTATTTCATCTGTTATCAGATTTATTTTTGCTCTACCATTTACACTGGTTGTGTCTATTATATTTTCATGTTTATGTGCTATATATATTATTTCTTTTTTTATTTCAAACCATTTAGTTTTAAATATTTTCTTAATTAATAGTTCTTCTTTTTCATCTTGTATTTTTGATATATTTTTTATTTAAAGCTTAATGTTTGTGTTATTCCTCCTTCATATGCATCCATTTGACAATATGTTTCGTTATAGTTTTCTACTATTTCTTTTCCTTTATCCATTTCTTAACCTGTCAATATATTTATATTGTTCTACTATAATGTCTTTTTGGTCTTTTATTTCATTATCTCTCCTGATTATTTCTCTTAATTTTTCTTCTCTTAGTTTCATATTTTTTCCTCTTTTTGTCTCTATCTTTCGTCTTTTAGTGCTATCACATTTCTTAAGGTTTTAATAGTATTTTCTTGTTCATATATTTTTTGGGAATTTTCTTGTAAACATTTATCTCTTTCTTGTATAAGATCTATGCTCATTTTGCAACTTATTATATATTGGTTTATATCTCTATTATATGTAAACGATTTTTCATCTATTATTTGAAATTTTCTTAACTTAATTTCATCTATATTGATCTGTACACATCCATAAATCTGTGTTTAAATCTGCTATAAGATGGTCTTGTATATTTATTTCACTATTTAAGTGTAGTCATTCTCTATAGGCTCTTAGGTTATCATTTACCAAGTCATTCAATTCTTCTAATGATAATGATTCTTTTTTTAATAATAATTCTTCTTGATATTTTATTATCAATTCATTTTGGTTTCTATTTTTTTATCAAGAGATGTCTTAATTCTTTACATAATCATTTAATTTTATTTAGTCTATTAATTTGTGCAAAAGACGGATGTTTCTTCATTTTAATATTTTATTCATTTTTCAGGCTCTGATATCAATTTCTGGGGGTTATTTTCATCATCTAATAACCATAAAGAGGGTAAGAACATAAATGGTAATATATCTAAGTGGTTTTCTAAAGCTTTTCAAATAACAAAGATGTAGTATGAAAGTGGTTATTATTAACTCAACATTCATTTTTAAAATAAAAGTCTATAATTTTCAACCAATATTAACATCATAATTGCAGAGCCTACACTTATCAAGATTATAATTAAAAATATATAGTCTAAAAATTATACCTCTTAGCAGAATTTCAGATCACCGGAATGTTCACCACGCTGACACTTGACTCCTTTCTTTCTCCATTAAAGCTACTTTTATAAAAGTCTTAAAGTAAATAGTAACTGATTACATTATTGCAAAACTTTTTCCAAAAATAATTGCTATAGTATTTTATTTTGTCACTTGCTTGTCTTATTTTGTCATTTGTTTGTCTTGTTGTGTCTTTTTTAAAAGTTGTTGCAGCAATCTTCACGTGCTTTGGTTCTTGTATTTGATCATCTTTGATTGTTTTCATTCCGTTTGAAAGATTTTTGGATAGTAATATGATAATATGATGGTAGTATATTCTAGTAATATGAGCCTCTATGTAGTTTGACTAAGCTTTTATTAGAGTGTCATATGCTCGCCTCTCTTAATATAATTAATTAAATCAATGACAGTGCTGACCGCATAAAGCCGTGTGCCAGTTAAAACTTTGTCAAAATGAAAGATACATGAATGCCACCTAAAATCTTGGGATAGGAGTATGAAATTTTAGGAAAGAGCTAAATCAATGCCACCATGATTTTGCTGAAGCTGCCTAATCTTCAAAATTCACGTGGACTAAAGAAATTAATATGCTTGAATGAATGGGAGTAATGCAACATTAAATTCTTACCCATGTACAAGAATGCAAATAATTTTTTTTACCATAATTAATACTCCCTTCATTCCATAATAAGTGACAAACAATTTTTTTTACCATAACTAATACTTCCTTCGTTCTATAATAAGTGATTTTTTAGCTTATGCATACCTCTTAAGAAAGTGTTCACTTCTAGAAATTAAAAGTGTTTTTACTAACTTATCCATAATTAAATGTCTGGAAATGAAAAACTACTTAATGATTTTTGATTATATAAATAAGAGTAGTTTAAAAAAATAAGATTAATTTCTTCTTAAAGTCTTAATACATCACTTATTTTGAAATAAAATAAAAAATATAAAAAATTACTTATTATGATATAGGGGAAATAGTTTTGTAATAGGGTATAACTCAAATTATGACTTGTGTTAGTTACTGTCCACTAAATTGTTCTTTTTGACCAGCCTAACTAAAAATGTAAAATAAACTAATAAAGTAAACCATGTAAAAGAACAGTTTACTTTTATATACATTCACCTAGAAAGGAAAAAGAAGTGCTCCGGGCACATGAGAGTTAATAAATGGCAAGGTGATTGGAATACAATCACTTTGACGTCGCGGGTTCAAATCCGTGTGGTGACAGTCTTTGCTGAAATATTGCAAGGGCTGTTGCTGGGTTCGTGTCCTGTTGGTCCTCTCCCTTGCAGAGCTGTCACTCGCGCATATCCCTCGATTTACATCACATCTGGCCAAGTGACCTCTGATACAGGTGAGAGATTTCGCCTTCGGGACTTTCCCCTTAAAAAAAAATAGAAAGGAAAAAGAAGAGATATTTAAGGAGAGAGAGATATGTGCATGTAAGTTTTTGTTTTCCCCAAAATCTGTAAAGATAAATATTTTCATAATTTTTTTTTCCATAAATCTTTAGCAGTAATTTTTCCAAATATTATCCAAACGGCAAAAAATAATTGGGGGTTTTCAAAATTATCTTTGTTTTTCTTTTTTAGGAAGATCTTTAAGGTTCCAAAATTAACTTCTTTTGTTACCATAATGGGATTGGTTCTTCTGTACCACAGCTTATTTTGTCTTTTTTTTTTTAAGTACCTTCCTCTTCTATATAAGACTTACAACCTCACCTCTCCTAAAAACTCCCCCTTCATTCCCCTCAAAAATTATTTTCAAGATTTCATTTATACTTCTTGTTGCAAGTAATTGTGAGAGAGAAAAAAAAATGGAAGAAATAGCTTCTTTATGGAGTAACCAAGAGGTGAATAAGTCTTCATTTTCTTTCTTTCCATGTACTTTAGATATTCTCTACCTTACCATTAATTCAAGTCATTTTTTTTCCTCTTTCCATCACTAAAGCATCATGTACTTATGGATGTCATAGAATCTTTTGTATGAATACTTTTCAACCTTATGGTAACAGTAAATAAAGTTTTGTGTTCCCTTTTTTTTGTGGTGGTGGTGGTGGGGGGTCAATGATTTTGTGTCTTTAAACTTATTGTAGTTTGTGTTTGGTAAAGTGGTGCTATATCATTTTATTCTAATTAGAAATATGTTTCTGTTATGGTCTTCTCAGAGTAGTACAATTTTTCATTTACAAACTTCTTTTTCTTAATTCCATGCTTCATTTTTTTTTACGTAAGAGATTTTAAAAAAATACATAAGAAATCTGAAAAAATTATTTTTTCTTGACCAAATTATAAGAGGCATTTCCTTATACTTTCTTTTACTATAGTACCTAAGGGTAAATAATATTTCTACTTAAGTTTAGTTATCTAGTATGGTTAAAACTGTTGGATTTGACATTGGATATTTCATGACCTTCCATGCCTTGTTTAAGATGTCACTATCTCTCCTAACTTTGAGTTTCTTATTCATGTAATGATTATAACAAAATTAACTACTGTGAATTTCATCATTCCATCCAAAGTTTTTGAATTATTGATCTCTTACAATTTCAAATTTTGTAGACTTTTCTCTGACTTGGTATTTTTTTTTATTAAATGTTGCAGACCGTGGATGAAATGAGACATAAGCTTCTGTACACTAATCTTGAACTTGAACAATTGAAGGCGGAAAAAACTGATGAAATGAGGAAGAACAAAGAATATATGAAGCAATTAATCCAACTCTTGAACATGGTTTGTCAAGAAAGAGATGAAGCAAGAGATCAACTTGACAAACTACTCAACAAACTTGATAGTCCTAATTTTGTGAAGGTTACAAAAGCAAATTCAAGTACAACTGAATCCAATAGCCTACATAATTCATCTGCAATCGACTCGTTTTTCAATACAGTTTCATCTCCTGAATTTTCCAACAACAACATGGCTGATTCCAATGAAGTAGCCTATATGAACCAATCTTTGTCTCATGATTGTAACGTTCGATTCTCGGACAATTATGTCCCTCAAGTTGATAAGGCCACATTGGTTATTGACAATATAGTAAAGGGGAAAACTTTGCCTCAGCAAGGGAAACTATTGAAGGCTGTTATTGAATCAGGGCCACTTTTGCAAACACTAATTGTTGCTGGTTCACTTCCTCAATGGCGAAATCCGCCACAGCTTAAGTCGTTTAATATTCCAACATTTTCCATTAAAGGGCGTGAATCCAATATTTCAAATCAGAATCTTTGTGCAAGTTTGATCAATCCATTGCATTCTTAACCTTATTTTGACATGTCATGTGGATCTTCACAAATGTTGTCAAACATCTATGTTAAATTTCACTAATTTTGCCTTTGGTTCCTGTTTGACAAATGAGTTTGATGTCTGCTGGTGCAAATTTGAACAATTTTGTCCTGGGAAAGAGACAACGGTTGCAGTGTAACAAGCTGAAGGATGAAAAGCCTATGCTTCCAATTTTTGTGTAAAGTATATTGTCTGATGTAAATGGTTATATTGATTTTTAACATATTCCACTTATAATAGTTATGATGGATGTACCATGGAGTATTAGATTAGTTAGTGTTATTGGTTAGCTCATAAGAAGAAAGTTAACTCTTTTTTATAGAGAAGAAAGTTATTCTTTTCAGAGATTAAACCTTTGTGGTTAATTTGAAATTAATTAATTTTTTGGTTTATTTTTTATAAAAATATTTTTCATTAAATATTAATTTCAGAAATGGATGTTATTAAGTGTTTTTTCCTAAAAATGTGTCTGCTAAGAAAAAACTATTTTTGAACAGACTCCTAAAATAACTATAAATATCCGGTATTGCTTCAAAACAAATACGTCCAATTACATCTTTTCTCTTCTTCTCTCTATTGCTTTCTACAACTCATGAAAAATTGTTTTTGTGAAATTTTTTGAATTAATTGTTGATTTTTGAAATTTCATTGACTTTGTATATGTTGAAGGATTCTGGTACCATTTCTGCAGCAACGAAGTGGAGACTTAAATTTCTTAAGAACAAAAATTACTCTATTAAAACGGAATTTTCTTTCCCGTTTACAACAAGTATTATTTTCTAACGAGATTTGATAAGATTAGAAATTGTCACACATCTGACATAAGGAGCAAGAAGATAAAATGAGATGTCTAATCATCTCCTAGGTAGACTTTGAGATTCACCAAATTATAAGTTTGACAACATACTACTCCACTAATTATCTAATATTGGAATTAACAACTAACCACTCTTATTAAGGGTTAAGATATAACTGATTAATTGAATAATAGTAACTTACAATTACTAGTTATTAGTCAAGATAACAAGCACACATCCCTTCATGGACGGTAAGCCAAGTGTTTTGAGTAACATGTACTATGTAAATGTGTCCAAGGTTTCTACCAATTTCAAATTATCAATGTCATTTCCATACTCTTCTCTTTTTGCTTAATTACTATCCGGTATTCGAAGTTTACTAACCAAATTAATCTAAATTTGAACCGAGTAGGTTCCCTATAGGGTAAAACACTTCCTGCCAATTTATTTTTTTAAATTCTCAAGACTTAAACTCAAGACTTTTCATTAAGGATAGATGAAACCCAACTATCTGTGAATCCTTTGACCAATGACCATTACTCGTCCTTCACTGCATTTATTCTCCTACTCTAGGACATGCATTGTCATATACTATACCATGAAGAGGTCTTGGATCCGAATTCTTTCGGGTATGAAGTTGCCTTTATAACGGAGCACATTACTCTCTAATGTGAAATTTTTTGGCGTGAATGCGAATTTAGTGATGTACCCGAACACATGAGGAAATCAAAAAATATATATACTATAGCATGAAGACCAAATATATCAAAACCTAGCTAGCTTAGTCCATAATTTAGCAGCCTGAGCACATGCTTTCACTGTTCATGCATATCATATCAATTTATTACCATGTTCGCATCACATCAGTGGATTTCGTGTCAAAATCTTCCTGCTTAAAGTGCCAAAATTATTACTTTGGCACAAGATTCTTCAGCATAAACCATGGCCATGATTAATGAAGTTGAGTTTCTAACTAATCTCAAACGCACAAAGGCACAAAATAGTTTTTTCTGTAAATTTCTACTAATAATTATGCTAAAAGCTTATTCCTTTTGACTTAATTGACCCTACATTAATTTTGTGGAGTCTCTTTTTTTCCCTCCACTTTCCACGTTTGTGTTAGGTGGTCTTCTAAAACAAAAGCTAGCTGCTCTGATGGGGCACATAAAGTTATCTCTTTCTTTAATGTCTCCACAGACCACAAGGTCATGCCAAAACTCTTATTATAAAAAAATCATCGATCCAATTAATTTAAATATTTGGCGTATAGAAACGATTAATGAGGAAATATTCCTTATTAGTTTGTGTTTTTATTTTTGAGATTCAAATAGAGACTACTAATTAAGGAAAAAAGAAGATTGAATACGCCAACAATCTTTAAATTTGCTAGTAAATTTTATTTAAAAACTCGAATTATGACCTATATTTCAATTGAGCACATATACACATAATAAAATATTCCTATTAGACACTTTCAACTCTTATTTTGAAAAAGTTTATACACGTGGTCACAAATGCTCATTACGTAGATAAGTTAATCACATAAAATATATCTTATCCTTTATTTATACACATCAGAATCAATTGGAACATGAACGAGATTTTACGGCTTATTGATATTAATGCATATAATTAAAGAAGGTGATATATTTTAAATGATTAACTTATCTTTATAATGAATACTTGAGAATACATGCAAAAGTTTTTAAAATTTTTTGAGTCAGGAGTGTCTAGTAGGAAGACTTCGTCATATGTTCTGATGTACAATCAAAACATATCTTAATTCGAGTTTTAGATAAAATTTAACTACAACTTTAAGAGACCGCTACGTATTTTGTAAAACCATCAAATATGTTTGGTGGTTCCTCGACACTGGTTGGTTGATTTTGCTTAGATAAAGAAGACCCTTTTACTTACAGAGTCGATCATTGACCACACTAAAAATATTTTTCCTTCTCTCTTTTACTACTATAGTATAGAGTGACCAATTAAAGAATTGAGCAAAACATGAGCAGATCATTAAGTTAGCCTACCGAACAAGCAATTTCCCTATCTGGTCAAGATATATAACACATATATATACTAGTAGTCTAGTACTACTATGATGTGGTATCCCCAAATAAGTTACTATCAAAATTGACTTCATATTTCATTTAGCTCATTAATTCTTTCGAGCTTCACACTCTTATCTCATTACCAATAAATGAAAAATTGAAGTCATAGATAAAATTGGTTTAGGTAAACTTGACATAATGTGGATATGCCCCAAGATTATAGAAAATGATATGAGAATAGATTGCATTATTTTGTCGTGACATTAACAATTTGATTTTTCTTTTCCATAACGAATACTTGTATAGTGAGCTAATATATAGGAAAACATTAATATAATAGGCTTCAAATTATTTGATAAAGTTAGCAACACACCACAAAAGTTGTGGTAGATGGTATGTACTCTTTCAATATTCTTAACTAAAAATTTCGGATTCGAATCTTATTAAAAAAATTTACTTTAAAATTGAGATTTTACGATGTAAATCTGAATTAATCAAATCCCAGAACGTGTAATCAACGTCGAACGGGTAAACAAGAAAAAGTTAGCAACACTATATTCGCATGAGTAATCCACACTTTTAGAATAAGATCTTAAAGAAATTCTAACATTGATATTGAGAACGTATGGACCAAATTCCAAAGATAAAACACCTACACATACATGTTGCATACCCACTCTACAATTTCCTTTAGTCTTTGATTAGAAGACCCTATCAACTACCTATGATTTGCAACTTAGAACGTTAGATGAGTACAAAAAGTGCATGTGCCACTCCATACGGGCGAGGTGACAAGTGTCGTACTAGAAGAGTTTGTGACTCTTCTGGTAGTATTTCCTTTATAAAGTTTAATTTTTCTTATGCATATCCGGTATAAAAGAATTTATATTTTATCAAATCATAATTACATCATTACATGTAATCTTCTCATAAAAGTAAGTTATTTTTTCTCAATCCATAAAAGTGAGATTAATAACCTAAAAAAAACATATATTATGTTGAAATATATAAATAATGTAAAAACTATTTATGTTATTCAAATATCTTAATTTAATGTTTGGATACACATGACTTTGTACCAAACTCTTAATGCCCCCATGTGCAAAATCGGACAATATAGCTTTCTTAACAGTATTCCTTAATCCTTTACCGCCCACTAATGACAATAACATGCCCCTTAATTATGCACTTAGCTTTTTATCCCTTTAATTAGTCTCTCCAGCAGGTAAAGCGGTTAGTCGTTAGGAAGCTAAAAAACAAGTAAAAGTTCCTAAAACAATGAAGAGTACTAGTGTATGCTTTTTCCTAACAGTTACTTCGATGGCCTCAAAAAATGAAGAAAAAAAGGAACACTTCCTTTTTACGATTCTCTTTGAATTGACTGTTTTATTAGAACTAGTTTATCTTGTAGGTTAGGCACTTAGCCATGTGTGAGTTGTGACTAGTCCCATTGATACTACTAGCTAGCTACATGTTCATGCATGTGTCTAAATCTAAAACCATTATGCTCCAAAAGGTGGAATCTCCCACCCCAGGAGTCCCCACACCCCGGTCCGACAGGTCTGTGAGGGAGGTAAATCATGGTGACTCAATTGATTTCAAAGGTTAGACCACTACCACGCTGCGCACAAGGGGCCCTCCTTTATTTCAAGAAGAAACCCCCACACTGCCGCTGCTGACGGGATTCGATCCTTGGTCTTTGCTCCAAATATCCCCTTGAAACCAATTGAGCTGCCCAAGCGGACAAAATCTAAAACCATTCTGATTTAAGGAAAAAGGAAAAAAAGATTACGCCAAAAAGAAATTCTCCAAAAATGTCTAAAATGACATTTCAGAGGCAAATTTAATTATGGATAATACAAAAGTAATGTTCTAAAATCTAGGCTGTGTACTTGCTACTGTTATCAAAACTTGAACAAGTAACTGGATTAAGTCACAGGAACTTTAAAACTCTATTTTAATACTTCCTTCATTTCATAATACGTGAATTTATTTAGTTTTAAAATAAGTGATGTTTCACAAAATTAAGTAGGCATTGATTTTTTTTCTTCCAATTTGAACCTTATTTAAATAAATGAAATTTTACATAACTAAGAAATCATTAAAGATCTATTTTCTTTTTCAAGACATTTCATTAAGGGTAAGTTAGTAAAAATATTTTTTACTTTTCGGAAGTGCGTAGTTTTCTTAAAGGTATAACTAAGCTAAAAAAATAACTTATTATGACTCTGACTCGGGGGTAATGAAATCGCACTGGTGTTCTTGGATCACCATAAATTATATATTAAAAGGGTCAACTTTTTTCCAGGAAATTTAGGCGAGGCGAGTGAGTAAAATTGAATAATAATATGGCTTAGCAGCTTGATACCCCGCTAGTTGTTGTAATTCTGTATATCACCTTTATTCTTATACACATGAATCAGTGTACTCTCCCTTCACGAACTAATAAATAGTTAAATACACAAATCAAGCAATTTTGTCCTTTAATGCAACATTTTTAAATGTAAACACCTTTGACTGCTTCTTAGCCAATAGTGTAAAACCATATAGTATATAATAATAAAAAGAAGCAACATCACAAAGACAATTCTAAGAACGGAAGGTCATAGTGCCACGTTTCATATACAAATGTGCAAGTACAGTGTTTAAGGTTAGATTAAGAGAATAAGACAAACTTATGACGCAATCATTAAGAAATCTAATTAAATTGTATGAGTTTGTTAATAATGCTGGTATTAGATTCGGGGATAAATTCCAATCTGGAAATAATATTAATTAATATCAGTCTAACGTAATGATAAGATAAAATATAATGAGTGCCGGAACAGTTTGACTGATAATAAAGTTTAAGCCTATTCCTGCTTTTCGTTTGGGTTGATACCTCTCATCCATGTGCATTGTTGTATCCTTATTATTTTTTAATTATAAATAGAGAAATCATTGTAATGCTTCTTTTTTCATTTGTTTTTTGATTTTTCATCTAGTGAGATCTATATTTAAAGGGGAAATACTTTTTAACAGATTTTTTTTCAAAATCCAAGATTTAAATTTGAAATTTCTAATTAAGAATGGAGAAATTTTATTCATCCCATAACAATATTTATTTGTAATATTTCCTGAGTTCATCAGATTTCTATTTAAAATCACGAATGCATAAAACTTGGATTTATGTCTTTTGTTTTCTTTTGTTGATTACCATATTAATGTCATTTGCTCTCTCTCCTCACATACATACCATGACTCTTTGACACGAACCATAAACATAAAATAATAAATAAATACCTCTCTTGTGCGGAGTTCTAAACGTACACTTAAAATTTTAGAGGGAATTTATTATTCTTATCTTTTTCTAAAGTGAAAATGTGCGTCACTCACGGTACATATTCCGATCCCACAATTAATATTAGGAATTTTGTTGGATATGTAAGAATTCCATTCAACAAGTTGAGGAAATGTCGGACAAGAACAAAATTAAACGGACAAGAACTAATTTAGCATTAAGTATGAACTAATACAACACCAATTTTCGGATTCTCAAGCTTTAGTTCATGGAGCTTTTTTTTATTTGTTTCTTCAAAACCACAAATCTTGTTCTTGAGATCCAACAATGAAATTTAGGTCTTGAGATCTAAATTCAACCACACAGTTCCAGCAGCCACAAAAGAACTTTTTTTTTTCAAAATGAAAGGGCTAAAAATAGTGAAGAAAAAGAAAAAAATAGATTTTTTTGCACCAAAATCAATGAAATAATTGAGTATAATATTCAATTATCCAAAGCTCTGAATATCAATTTGATGTGAAACAAGATAAATTTGAAATATAAAAATTAAAGAAAAATAGACACAATTTAATTCAAATAATTAAAAGATGTAATGGAGAAACTAACTAAAACACTATTTAATTGAAAACTAAGAGCATCTAATCTATTAGAATCCTCAAGAACGCTTGTAAATTCTAGGACAAATATTGAAATTAACAAAGGGTTACACAATTCATAATATCTCCAAAAAAGTTATGAAATTCTAATATTATATTATTTATATTAAGGGCTAAAAGTAGTAAAGAAAGATTCAATTACCCTTCATTAAAATTACAAATTAATTAAAATGAGAAGACATTTAATATATTAAATATCTTCAAATGTTGCATGTTGAAGCCTTCCAAAGATTCCATCAAGTTTGCAATGCTCGAAGGTCCTTAACTTGAAGTAACGGCACTTTGATCTACATCATAATTAGCAGTCCCAGAGGTTGTCACCCAGGCAACACATATCTTCAACCTGATTTCCTTTTCTAAAGTAATGGCTAACCTGAAACCAGTCCTCTTTTTAAGCATTATATTATTGTCCAAAATACGCTTTTGAGGTTGGGTGAGTCACCATGTTCTGTTTGCAATAATGAGAGAGTCAAGTTTCAAAGTAAAATTAGTATGGCCTTGAAGGCAACACCATTTCACTCCAAACTCTATTGCTAATACCTCTGTCATATTACTGCTTTACGCCCAATTGAATACTATCTATGAATGTTGAGTTGAACTCAAAAATGAGATTTTTTTATTGAAGTAGATTGAATAGGGCCAGTCTTGAACCTAGGCATTAGGGAATAGATTCTGATTAGGACAAACATATATATATCTAATTGTCTTACTTTATTATTATTTCACAGGATATAGTTAATACATTCTTGATAATTTTAATTTCAAGAAACTGTAGAGCCAGTTAAAAATTTACATGACACAGACTAATTGAAAATTGGAAACTAATGACTAAAAAAAGGATGATTTGTGCTGGAAGCTTGATATCATGGAGAAGTTTCTGACCAACAGAGATGGTATCTTAGGTAGTGCTCCAGCTGAAAACCACTATGGCGAAGGGTCTAACAGTCAATCCAGAAATGTGGAGCCACATAAAGTTCACCCAAACAGACCTCAGGTAAACATTTTGCTTCCAAAGTTGAATTTCCTTATATCGAAGAAGGGGACACATGATCTTGGCTGAGAAAATGTGAGTGGTTTGATATATCCATTACAACCATGTCAATGACCCACAACAAAAATTGAAAATGAATGTCCTTTATTTGAATGAGAAGGATGCGTCTTGGTATTTTTCATACTATTTGATTAGGAAAACTGTGAGGTGGCGTGATTTCATAGAGAAAATTTATAAGAGATTTGAAGAATATGATAATAGCAACGTAAATTTCTTGAGAGAATTAAAAAAATTTGAGCAGGAGAGTGCAATAAATGAATACTTAAAGAAATTTGAGGATCTTAAGGTTTGGATTTTGACTAAGCATTCCACAATACTTGAGGAATTCTTTCTAAGATTTTTCATTGAAGGACACAAAGATGAGATTAGACATATTGTTAAGAAAAATTATCGGAGACAATATCCAATATCCAAGAAGAACAGAAAATTATATGTAGGTTTATATCAGATACAAACATCTACATATGTTTTTCAAGGAATAAATCTTAAGAGGTTCATCAGAAGGAAGGTAACTATATTCAGGACTTTTAGGGAAGAAGTTTGTTTGAGGCTAAAAAAGCAAGGGGAGAGTGCTACAAATGTGGATAAAAATATTTTTAGACCATCAATGTAAGAACATACAACTGAATGCACTGTCTTGAACTACTGAACAGGAGGAGATGAAAGCAAATTTCAATTTGGGAGTGAATGAAAGTTCCAATGAAATATGGTGGGAACCAAGAAATGAAACTACTAGCCTATGGTATGATACTGGTCCCAACTAGGGCCATTACACATGCAGGATGGTGTTCAAATCAATGGGCCTGAAGCTCAAGTGAAGGATATCATGAAGGAAGGATGCTGGAAATATAACCTGATGGAGCAATTATACCTGATCATCTGGTGAGGTAGATAAAGCAACAATTGCCTAATCCTGCATTGGGGGAAGAATATGTGATCATCCTTGGTGGTTGAAGACAAGCACTGAGAAGTTCACAGTAAGCAATGCATGGGAGCTGCTGCGAATTAGACAACCTGTTGAGCAACAATATAGAAATATTTGGGTGAAAGGCCTTTTTTTAAGATCACTTTCTTCCTTTGGAGACTATGGAAAGCAAAACTACCAGTAGATAGAGTGCTGGCTTAATGTGGAATATGTGGAATGTCTAGATGCTTGTGTTGTCCTGCTCCTCAAGTAGAATCAATGGATCATTTGTTCTTAACTAGTTTATTTGCAAAGCAAGTGTGGAAGTATTATATTGCTACAGCAGGAATTCAAGGTCCATTTATTCAAGTGAAACAAACAATGCATAAGTAGTGGGAGATTAAAGGCAATGAGAAAGTAAGAGCCAAGTAGCACCAATAATGATATTATGGTTTATCTGAAAGAGAAGAAATGCAGTCTTGTATGGTGGATCCTACACATACAACAAGATAATCCAAGATATTAATAACACCCTATACATGCTGACTAGATATAGGTTTCCATGGAAGAAGCAGATTCCTGCAGCTTGGTTTTTGATGGTTCAATGTTTGAAGGAGTATAGACCACATATAGGATATAAACTAGTGCACTGGATCAGTCCACCAACTGGTTGGTATAAATGTAACTTTGATGGGGCTTCTAGAGGAAATTCAGATCCAACTTCCAGTGTTTTTTGTGTTAGGGATCATGAGGGAGATCTGATTCATGCAAGAGGGAGAAGGTCACCTTATACATCAAATATGATTGTAGAAGCTGTTACTATTAGAGAAGGATTGGATTATTGTATTAATAGGCAACTACTGCCTGTTATCTTGGAGACTGATTCTTTAGCCATGAAAAATATGTTGAATAGCATTTGGAAGATTCCATGGAATGTTGCAATGGATATTAAAGCTATCAACAGAATAAGAGAATTTGAAAAGTAGTGCAAGTCACACATACACTCAAAGAGGGGAACACTTTGATAGATTTTTTAGCTAACCTTGTTTTTGATTTTGCAAGTAACTATCAGTTCAACTCTTTTTAGGAGATACCTAGAGGTGGGAAAGTATCGCTTAATCTGGACAAGCAACACACTCCAAACATCAGAACAAGAATACTCAGGAAAGTGCACCTGACTGAGAGCACTTTACCAGAATGGTATAGCATGATAGCTGGTGTAACACTCCGTAAATCCGAATTAGCCAAAAGAAATCAGTTCGGGGTGAGTTTGGGTGGAAATAGTTGTTTTAAGATTAAGAGGAATAGTGAGGTATAGCATGATAGCTGGTGTAACACTCTGTAAATCCGAATTAGCCAAAAGAAATCAGTTCGGGGTGAGTTTGGGTGGAAATAGTTGTTTTAAGATTAAGAGGAATAGTGAGGTGCATAAGATGTGACCAGGAGGTCATGGGTTCAAGCCGTGGAAACAACCTCTTGCAGAAATGTGAGGTAAGACTGCGTACAATAGACCCTTGCGGTCTGGTCCTTACCCGAACTCCGCGCATAGCGGGAGCTTAGTGCACCGTGCTGCCCTTTTTTAATGAGGTGCATACGATTCGATAGAATCAACTAAGTTTACAATATGTCTGACTTCCAGCCTATATACGTGAGTATCCGTTGGGAATTTCGGAAAACTTAAAACATGAAAGTTGTATCCCTTTGAAATACCTTTCCAAAAAAATATAGTCCAACTCGATAGGAGCTTTGTGCTAGGAGTTATCATCATTGTACTGAATGCTGTCGACACAGTCAAAATTAAGTCTGACAGGGGGCGTGGCCACTAGGCGTGGGCGCGAGTCGCCACATATATTTTTCAGTGTGAGGAAAAATCATACAGGCTTGTTGAAATAAGCATGGCGCTGGGCGTGGCCGCGGGGCGCTAGTTTAATTTTGGCCTGTCGCGATTTTCCCGAATTTTATGTATCTCCAACTTCATAAAACCTTCCCCACTTCATTTTAAACCGTCTTTTTGGAGAGAAAACACCCAGAGCTTTCCCTAAACCTATAAGGTAAGTTCTTACTCAAACCCCATGATTATTACCTCAGTCTAACGAATATTAACACTAGAATCTTGATCTATTTCGTAGATTGTGAGAATTGGATTCAAGAACGGTTGAAGAAAAGAATCGTTAGGAATTCGCCCTGAGGTAAGTTTATGTAATTCTAGTTTAATGGTAGGGATTTGTTTGAGTTTATATATCATTTTAAATACCTTAGAATTCATGGGTGAATCATATGGAAGTAAGAACGCGCTTTGGGCACGAAAAAATCCTAGTTTTTCAATAAGGGTAAGAACTCTTGGAATTTAGTTAAATATATAATCTTTCTCATTTAAGTCCATTGTATAATCATTTTTGGACCTTGAATATTCCATTTGGTAGCATTTTAGCGGGACTAGAGGTATGTCTCTTTTTGAACATACTTTCAGTCTTTAAAAATGGTTTCTTTGATAAGGTTTCATGTGCGTGAGGGACAAATCCTCATGGAACCCTAGTTTTATCATACTATATATATGTATTCGTGATTTTCCTATCAAAGGATTGTTGAAACTGATTTATAAAGCCTTGTACTTTGAACATGATTTACCTATATAAGGGACGTTTTAAACTTGATTTCGGAAACTTTAATATTTCATGTGTTTTGTTGAAGTTAAAACTTATTTAATGACTTGAACATGGTTTTTAAACCTATTAATGACTTGACGTACCTGAAAGTATATTTATATCATAGAGACAATCTGTATTAGGACAAATGTACTTTATACACATTCATATTATTATTAATGGAGATTAATATTTTGGCATTTGCAATTATTGAATTATTATTTGATTGTTTGTAATTATTCATTAATGTGAAATTGGACGTTTTTCATCTCAAGAACAATAGGGATGTTGTTCTTGATATTGGAGACTGCAAGGGCAGGATGAAATGTGTTATTTGTGGTAGACTTGATGAAAGAACAAGAGGAGAATTAGGGATCTGGAAAAAAATTGAAGGGAGGGGAGGAGGGGGTAGGTACGGCCGACGACCAAGGAAGTAGGGAGGCGGAAGCAAAGGTTTTTGGGGAAGGAAAAAATTTGTCTTAGACTGTTGATATCATGAAAGAGAATAATCCCTGCTTATTTTCATTAATGTAAAAGGTATATATATATGAGATACAATATATAATTATAAAATTAAATCTACCTTTTCCTAGTATAATACTACTACTTTTTTCTAATACAAAACTACTACCATAATTACATTTGTACAAGAATTATACAAAATATATTCAATATACACGATAATGACGTGTATATTCTTTCAAGTTTAACTAGGGCACATAGTTTAAAAGATAAAGAAAAACTTTTAAATTTTGTGGTGTAAAACAAATCAAAATGTTTGCGTGGTTATAAATTATTTCGTTAAACGTAAAAGGTAAAGTTTAAAATTAAATTATCAAAATAAAAAAATGTGTCATTCTTTTTTGAACTGACTAAAAAGAAAAGTATGTCATATAAATTGAGACAGATGGAGTACATAATTTAATAGATGATTAATTTAGCTATATTATTATTATTATTATTACCCTTTAGTTTTATTAACTTATTCTATTCTGTGGTTTTTTTCCTATGAATTTTCTGAAGCGTGAAATCCGGTTGGCTTTTTTATCCTGTGATTAAGTGGACGGGTAAAGTCGTTACTCGTTAGGATATGCTAAAAAAGTAAGTAGAAAGTTCCTAAAAACAATTAACCAGTGTTTCTGCTTTTCTAAACCATTGCTTCGGTGAGCTCAAAAGAAACTTTCAAATGAGTTGTTGGAAATTAGCCTTTGGCGGGAGTTGCGACCGACCAACTTTAACGGCTTAAACACTAGTGTTACGTATGTTGGAGAATCCGGTTCTTCACACATGCATGATGTACTAAGTACGTAGATAACCGTAGGGCCAAGAATCGTCAAATTTCATTGAGAAATGAAAGAAATATTGGTTCACGAAGTGAGGTGTTTCAAGCATGGAAAGTGTGGTGTTGTGTTCAATTCTCCCTCATCGGTAGAGGAAGAAAGAATTGTTGTGTATATAAGACTCGAAATGTGTTTGGGGTTTGGGACCCCAAGGGGTATCCCATGTGTTTAAAGGAGGGAGGACCTAGATGTGCTTCGGTTCAAGGAAAGACCACACCTTGGCCTTGCCTTGCCGCTTGGATTGATTCGGCTCCACGGCTCCAGGTATCTGCTATTATCTTTGGGCGAAAACTTTGTCGAAATCTGAGTTTGATCGAAGTTTCAGATGTGCAGTTTGGACGAGAATTCTTTCGGATATGCGATTTGATCTCAAGATGAAACAGTTTGGTCCACTGAAGTTTTGAAGAAAGTCGAAATTTGACGGTCCCGGAAGCGAAGCGTTCGGCCTCAATTGACCATTTATTTTGGTGAATTACACCTCAATAATGGCCAATCCGTTGGCAATTTTCTCCATTTATTTGGTGGCTTTACTACCTCCATGCCAATGGTCATTATTGCTAATAATGATTGTTATGGGGCGGTCAAACTAACCCCTCTTCCTCTATATAAACACCCGCACACCATTGTTGAGGACATCACATACGAAAATACACAAAGCGAAAGCTAGCGATTTCTTCCTAATCTTCAAGCATCATTTAGATTTATTCAATATTCTTCACGGTAGCTTTTGAGTTTCCTTTGCTCAATTGTTCCATTGATGTTTTATCTTGGGAGGCAATTGTAGGAGCATTATAAAGGATACATCTGAGGCAATATTGTCTTAAGAATGAGTGCCACACTCGACTAAGCCAAAAAACCAAAGCAGTTTCGGTCTTAACTTGTTCTACAAAAATTGTAATTTCGGTTTTATTGTGATATTGTAATTTCGATTTTCTAGTTGAATTGTAATTTCAATTCTTACATAGCGATTACTTGTAATTTCCGTTTCTTGCAATCCTTGCAGAAACCAACAACTTAAGACAATATTTTGCTTACGATAGCTGCAATAACATGTTTGGAAATATGGCCGTGTTCTTTACTCTATGCTGCCTCTCGAGAACAACGTTCGCCTTTCAGCTTGCCCTATCTTGGCCAAGGCGATAACCTCGCCAGCCTTTGCTTTGCTGTAGCTCTGTTCAAGGCGTGATGCTGCACGCCTTCCATTGGGCTCCCCCTCTGTCACACCACCGTGATGCATACTGAAAAGTTCGTGGGATCGAATTAAAAGATGGCGACAAAGATGATGTCTACTTAGCGATTATAGGCATGGCGGTTCACTACTGGAAGATCCTCCTGGTTGGAGATGAAATGGACTCTTCGCTTTGAAAAAGCGGGTAAAGGGGCCTTGGTATCCATGTCGTTAACGGCATGAAGATGGTTCGTGATGCGTGGAATCATAAGCGATTTCATGTGCGAGAACTATATCTTGAAGCGCTTGTGAGACCCTCTACCACGGTATATTCACGTTGGCCATCAAGAGGCACGTGGGAAAAAGCGCAAAAGAAGTACAACGCATAAGATCACGGGTACTAAGAAGTTCATCGTTAGGAAATTTCTAAAATTCCAAATGGTGGACAGTAAAACATTGATGTCCCAAGTCGGGAATTCCAAATGATTTTACATCACTGGATTTGGAAGGACTAAACCAAAGCGGCGATTTTTGGTTGCATGTTGATTGAAAAAGTTACCTCGCCGTGGAATGAGTTACTTGGAAACTCAAGACAAAGGAGATGACCTTTGAAGAGCTTGTTATCAAGCGCAAATTCGGAAGATAATAAGAAGACACTTGCCAAAAGGGTAGACAACATTACCGAGGCAAAGGCGAATCGGTGAGGCGAAGGAAAACAAGCGACAAGCGGAAGTTCCACAAAGGCAAAGCCCAGCGACGGAGGCGTTCGGAGGCTTTGTCATCCTGGGGAAACCTTTGGTCCACGGGGATCAAGGAATGCCGCCAAGCTCAGGTGAGCAACAACGAAAGCGAAGTCGAAGGCAAGGCTCGAGCTAACGTCGTCAAGGACACGCTCCTGGATGACATGATTGAGATCTGCCGGTAGTGGTGCTAGAAGCCAACGGTTGAATCCGATCACGATGGTGGGTGGACATAGGTGCAACAAGACACACATCTGTTCCAACAAAGATGCCTTACTCCGCGTACCTCGGTCTCAGGCAGAAGCTGTTCATAGACCTGGCCTTCCACCGGACGTCTTTAGGGGTTGGAAGGTGGTCACGGAAGATGACTTAGGCGGAACTCACTCTGAAGAGAAGTGATGCGTCCCAGATTAGAAGAAATCTAGTTTACGGACCTTTATTGGTTAATCTTTGGTTTTAGGCTAGTGTTTGAATCAAATAAATTTGTACTCGCTAAAAATGGAACATTTGTGGGGAGGGCTTAAATACATGAAGGCCTCTTCAAAGTGAATGCCATATGCGTATTGCGTCAAGGAAATAAAGTTGAACCTTAACTCTTATTTGGCGAGTCTTCTAATTTATGGCATCATAGATTGGGACACGTTAACTACAGAGTCTATTCAAGAATTTGGTAAAGATGGAGTTGTTGCTTAGTACTATCAGCGTAAACCCTCGACATAAGTGTGAGGTGTGCGTAGAGGCAAAACTTACTAAGCATTTTCGATCGTCGAAAGGAATGCAGCTCTCTAGAACTTATTCACACATATATATGTGATTTGAAGTTTGCACAAACTAGAGGGAGAACAAGTACTTTGTGACATTTATAGATGATAGCACAAGGTATTGTTACCTTTACTTGTTGAAAAGTAAGGATGAAGCCTTTGAAAGCGTTTCGGCGTTACAAAGCGAGAAGTTGAGAATCAACTTAGCCTACGGATTAAATCCATTCGTAGCGATAGAGGGAGAATATGTAGCGCCTTTTGAGGAATCTTGTGCCCAAGAAGGCATTATTCATCAAGCAGCGGCTCCGTACTCACCTTTCAATCAAGCGGTGTGGCGGAGCATTAAGAACCGCACATTAAAGAAATGATGAATGCCTTGCTTATCAATTAGGTCTTTCCCAAAACATGTGAGGGAGAAGCGTCCTACCGCTAATATGATTCTTGATGAGTCCCACGTAAGGGTAAGGACAAAACTCCATATGAATCATGGAAATGAAAAGAAACCCAGCTTTATAAATACTTTAAGGTGTGGGGTTGTCGGCAAGGTTGAAGTACCAAGCCAAAGCGAGTCAAGATTGGGCCTAAGGCGTAGATTGCATATTCATCGGATATGCAAATAGCGATAGTGTTTATCGCTTCTTAGTGCATAAGTCGGATATTCGGATATCCACGAGGTACAAATAATGGAATCGAGAATGCTCTATTCTTTGAAAAGTACCTTTCTAGAAAGGAGAAAGACATAACCTCTCTCAAGCAGTTATGCACAAGCTCTCAAGGCAAGAGTCCTTATTTGCCAGGATACGAATAGTTGAGATCTAGCGAATCTCGAGGTGGCTGAACATCAGGAATCTAGTGTTCAGTTCTCCGAACTTGGAGACTCGGAGATGGATCTAAGGCGAGTAAAAAGGGCCGGGAAGGATAAATCCTTTGGTCACGACTTTGTAGCTTATATAGTTAATGATGAACCAGACATGATTGCTAATGCATTGTCAACTCCGAAAGCAGCTCCTGGAAAGAAAGCTATTGAGTGAAATAAGCTCCGTTCTGCACAACCGTACAGGAGTTGGTTGATCTTACCTCCGAGGAAATAAACCGTTGGGGTGTAAAGTGGATACTCAGCGGAAATACAAAGCGAGATGGGTCTATAGACAAGTACAAGGCCAGGTTGGTAGTCAAGGGCTATCGTGACCAGACGAAGGCTTTGACTACTTTGATACCTACTCCCCGGTATCACGAATGACATCCCGTCTGGGTATTTATTGCGATCGACTTTGCGTGACCTTGAGATACACGGATGGATGTTAAAGCGACCTTCTAAGCTTGGCGATTTGGAAGAAGAAATCTATATGGACCAACAGAAGTCACGTGGTTCAAGGGCAAGAGAAGAAAGTCCGACTTATCAAATCCGTCTGTACCAATTTGAAACAAGCCCAACGGATAGCACGAAAAATTTGATAGTACTCTACTATCGAAGGGGTTCGCCATTAATGAGTGTGATAAATGTGTTTACGAAGGTAACTCGACTTTCGTTTGTTATGATATGCTGTATGTAGGCGACATGTTAATCACGAGAAGCGATCTAGGTAATCCTAGAGACTAAGAACATGTTGAAACAATGCTTGACATGAAGGATATGGTATCGCGGAGATGTCATCTTAGGGATTAAGATCTAAGGCGTCACGGCCAGGGTCTTATCTCGAGTCTCACTACATCGAGGATGTTTGAGAAAGTTTGAGATGTTAGGCAGTTCCCAGATAAAGTCACCAATGGATACAAATCAAAAGCTTGATAAAATCTTGGTGCACCTGTATACCGGGGCGATATCGCGGTGATCGGTAGTTTGATGTATATAACAAGCGCACCCGAGATATTACTTCTGCTTGATCCAATAAGTTAGCTAGGGATTCACTTGTGTAATCAGTGATAACCATGGAAGGCGTTAGATAGATTATTACAATACGAAATACACGTTAAATTACGGGTTACACTATTCGAGATATCGGTATCTAGAGGGTACAATGATGCAAGCTGGATATCGATATAGAACACCAAGTCACAGGTGGGTATGTATTTACAATTGGTGGTGAAATTTGTGTCTTGGAAATTCTACAGCGAGCTTGCATCGCTAGATCCTGATGGAATCGGAGTTTATAAGCTTTAGACAAAGCGGAGAGAAGGCGAGTGGCTTCATGACTTCTTAGAGGATGTTAGTGTTGGAACAAACCCGTGCAACCGTGATAATGATCCTTTGCGGCGGTCGATCGGCTCTAGGAAGGGCACGAGAATGCTATGTACAGCGACAAGTCTCGTCATATTAAACGAGCGGGGCATTAGGCAGCAGCGATCTGCGGGTATAATATCCGTTGATTACATCAAGTCTAAGGATAATATAGCAGACCCTTTGACAAAGGGCTTACCCAAAGATCGAGATGGCTTGCTGTCTAGGGAATGGGCTTAAAACCCAAAATATAAGGACTAATCTGGCGGTAACCCAACCTTCTGAGCTGGAGATCGGTAATTTGGTTCAATGGGAAAGCAAGTTGTAAAGGTTGATTGATAAACCGGTGGAAATATGAGCACTTGGATAAGTAATTTACGAAAAGAAACTCCAAATCCAAAAGCGTTCCGCGATAGACTTTAAGTGCTATCTGCGGTGTGGAGTAAGGTTAAGTCTTGAAAACCTGTAATGCTCGCCAGCCAGTTGAGGTTAGGTTTGAGAAACTTTAATGGTTCCTAACACTTGTGAAGTGGGGTATAGCGAGGATACCTTGTAGAGACCACCTATTTAAGTGCGAGGGCGGGCCTCGAGATGAGCACTTAGAATCCAAGGCGTTGTCCATGGCCAAAGCGGACAAAACATTACTGAAGAAGAGAGTAAGGGAATTTGTTGTGTTGGTACCATTGACAACACAGCTAAACACTTTGAGCGGTTCAAGACATCACGTTCACCTTGTGATGAAAGTAAGTCGATGGTATTCAACTATGGAAGGTTCAAGGCGATGCTACCTCTAGTATGCAACATCGGTCATTGAAAATATTCTTTGGAAAATGAAAAAGACACCATGTGGTCGCCAAAATCTCTTTCAAGAGGGATTGTTGGAAATTAGCCTTTGGCGGGGAGTTGCGACCGACCAACTTTAGCGGCTTAAACACTAGTGTTCGTATGTTGGAGAATCAGGTTCTTACATGCACGTGATGTACTAAATACGTGAATAGATAGGGCAGAATCGTCAAATTTCATTGAGAAATGAAAGAGATGTTGGTTCACGAAGTGAGGTGTTTCAAGCATGGAAAGTGTGGTGTTGTGTTCAATTCTCCTCATCGGTAGAGGAAGAAAGAATTATTGTGTATATAAGACTCGAAATGTGTTTGGGGTTTGGGACCCCAGGAGGTATCCATGTGTTTAAAGGAGGAGGACTAGATGTGCTTCGGTTCGAGAAAGACCAGCGGCAGCCTTGCCGCCGCCTTGTCGGTCGGCTCGGTTCGGTTCAGGGTTCACGGGTCCACCAGGTCAGGTCCGGGTCCACAAATTTGTGGGGTAGAGTGTGGCGTAGGCTGTGGGACCTTCGATATTATCTTTTTGGGCGAGAAAACTTTTATGCAGTTTGATCCCAGAAGTTTCGGATGCGGTTTGGACGAGAATTCTTTCAAATGTGCAGTTTGATCACTGAAGTTTCAAGATGTCTGATTTGGTCCTGAAGTTTCAAATGCAGTTTGTCCCTGAAGTTTTGAAAGTCGAGAATTCGGCGGTCGAAGCGAAGCGTATTACACCTCGATAATGGCCAATCCGTTGGCAATTTTCTCCATTTATTTGGTGGCTTTACTACCTACTATAATGGTCATTATTTGGCCAATAATGCGTTATGGAAGCTGATCAACGACCTCTTCACTCTATATAAACACCCGCACACCATTGTTGAAGGACACTTCACATACCACGAAAATACCTGAAAGCGAAAGCCAGCGGTTTCTTCAATCTTCCAAGCATCATTTCGTTATTCAATATTCTTCACGGTAGCTTTTGAGTTTCCTTTGCTCAATTGTTCCATTCTTTGTTTTTATCTTGGGAGGCCAATTGTCGGAGCGTATAAAGGATACATCGAGGCAATATTGTCTTAAGGACGAGTGCCACACTTCGACTCGGCAAAAACCAAAAAGGTTTAGGTCTTCTTGTTCTACAAAAATTGTAATTTCGGTTTTATTGTGATATTGTAATTTCCAGTTTTCTAGTTGAATTGTAATTTCAATTCTTACATAAGCAGTTACTTGTAATTTCCGTTTCTTGCAATCCTTGTAGAAACCAACATGAGTGCCCTATTCGAACTTTATATCATGCACACTTAGACTAGGATGTAGGTTAGGCACTTAATTAACCATGTGACTCCATGGGTACTACTAGCTATTACTCATCCTTTTGTGCAATATTATGCATGTGTATTTTTTTTCCCTTTTGATGTTCGATGTATACGTTGAGATTCAATAAATTTAAATTTGCATTGAAAAGTTCCCTTTAAAAGACAAAACGGTTTTTACTGAAGATGACTTCATGCACAGAGCTCATGTATATGTTCTTAAACCACTCCGATCTCTCTTTTTTTTTTCCCTAACGATAGTAGTTTAGATTAATATGCGCAATCAGAGTTTGATTCATCAGGTATTCGTTACCTCCTTAGGGGCGGAGCTAGAGTGGGCCAAAGGGGTTTATCCAAATCTCCTTCAGCAAAAAATTACATTATATATACAAGGTTAAAAGTATATTATATATATATATATAGTAAATGCTCAACTTAACTTTTTTGGGGGAGTTCAATATCTTGGAGAGCAAGAAGGCACGACTAAGACACAATAGGAGCAAGAATCATCAAATTTCTCTTCCATTCATTTTTTTTTTGAAATTTTATGATTTTGAACACCCATATAATTATTATCATGAATATGTGTGACTAGTTTTTCTATTTCTAGTGCTATGAGAGCTTCATGAATGTTGTAGTTTGAAGTTTAAATTGATTTTTTTATTATCGCTATTGGTTTGTTTTTTCATATTATGTGTTTAGTTATTTCACTGCATAGCTAATATTATAATACTATCTATGAATCTAGAGTTGAATTTGGAAAATAAATATTTAGATTGCAATAGAATTGAATGGAGCAAGTTCTTAAATGCAGGCCTCGGGGAAGAAGTTCATGGTTATTAGAATAGGGATATATACCTATCCACCATGCTTATTCATTATACAGGAATTGTACATATATTTTTGTTAATTCTAATTTCATAGGAATATAAGCATTAGGTTGACCATAGCTGAGCAAGAATTTAGAAAATTTAGAAAATTTAGAAAATTCTTACGAGCAAAATTAACCTTATGACTAATAATAAGATAAATGAAATATTCAATTGAAGTGGATAACTTGCAAGGATTGATAGTTAACTCATAACCTTGAAATCTACATTCTCATTTATTTTTACTCAATTGCCTACATTTTTTGTGCTACCTCTCGTTCTTGTTACATGCTTCACAAACTCGGAAGTAGTCATAATAATTCACCAACACTTTTGAAAAAAAATGCTTAAATAAATAGTTCGTAATAGTTTGGTTTAATAAAAAGAACCCTTGTGCGGATGATATTGTCACCATCCAATTTCTGATAGAATCGTGATTGACATTCGATACCTTAACTTGATCAAGCATAGCCTTTTAATCTTACTTTGTATTTTATCATGAAAATGAAAGCATTTATAATACAAGAAAACATTCTTTTCATTTTGAGCATTTGTAGTCTATTTTATGTGTTGATGCTTTGGATAGATGGGTATTATGTTTATGGACTTAGTCGGATAATTTGTGTTGGGACATGAAGGGTCAAAAAGGTTCTTTTACACAACCTTATTTTTGAATGCTTAAAGGCTAAAATAAGGAAACCGAACCTTTATTTTGACTGTTTTTACTTTAAAGCATGATCTGAGACCTTGTATAAGTTATGAATACTATTTGGAAGGATTTGAATTGGGACTCGAGGTGCTCGGGGTTGATTCGGCACCATCGAGAGGCACTTGGATGTTGCAGATTTTTACCGGTGCTAGTGTCTACAGCGGGATCTCGTGCAAGGTATCACGATCGCGGACCAGACGTGAGCTGTGCGTCGCATTCGCGCGCACAAGGCATTGTGATCGCGAAGGGAAAATGACCGAGTTGAGTTCAACCAACTACTCAGCGTGAACGCAAGGTAGGAAACACGATCTCGAAGGCGAGGTTTTGTCAAGATCGCAATCGCGTAAGGAACATCGCAATGGCGGTGAAGGCTGGATCAGTATATATATATATATTCGGGTTCCGTATTTCAGCAGCTATTTTCATGTGTTTTGGGGAGCTCTCGAATTTGATGATTCAAAAGAAATAGTTTCAGCCCAAAATTGAAGTTATGGGTTGCTTGCATTGATCTATTGATTATGTGTTATTTTCATCTAGTTTTATCTAAATTATGAGATCTAAAAGTTTAAGTTGGGAATTCTGATCTAAGTCCTAAAAGAGAAAAATAGATTAGTAATTGATATATCAAAATCATATTGTGATTATAGAATTGAGTTCCTTAGCTTATGGATAATTCATTCATGGATTCAAATTTGAAATTCGGACTATTGATTCGAGATTGAGTTTGAGTTGAATAAGAGTTGACTTTGATCCGATGCATTCTAAAATTTTAGGAATAGATCCTCTAGACTAATTTGGACCCGTTTATGATGAATTGGAATAGATTGAGACCATTGGAGCTTGTTTGGGTGGACTTTGTTGCCGCACCCCATTTTTCTCACGAAAGACGGATCTACATATGTGACAACTCTTTTAATAGGTTTAAAAGAAAAGAGTCGTCACCTAACGGGTTAAGGTGCGTTAGGCACCTATTTATTACGAATAATTTATGAACTTCAATTTTCCTCCCTTTTAACAAGTTAAATTATTTACGTTTTATAAAGCTGTAAACTTTACCTATCAAAATGTAGCAATAGACATGGAGCCAACTAATTAGCTAGGTGAGTTGAATACTTGAATTTGATCAATTCAATTGTCATACCCTTAAAACTAGGATGCGTGCTATCTCAAATGTTGTCAAAACTTGAAGAAGTAACTGAATTAATTAATCCACGACTTTCTTAAAATCGTGTTTGAATAATGTAACTGCGCTGGCGTATTGGATCACATAAATTATTGAGCTTAAAGTTAATTATACAATCGTAAGCAAATAACTTTTTGTTATTTAGAGTTTAACTTCTAAATACTGACAGTTCACTTAAAAAATTAGTAAAGATAATCACCCATAAAATGCTGGAGTAATAACTAGAAAATAAAATAGTTTAGAATTACAACAGATTAAAATACATTAATATGATATTAAAAATTGATTTAAAATTGTCCAAGTACTTTAAAGAGTCGACTTTTTCATGAAACCTAGGCAAGTGAGTTAAAATATAATAGGAATAAAATGTAAGATTGTATTAATTTTTTTTTGGGAAGCCTTTCTCATTAATATATATATATATATATATATATATATATATATATATATATATATATATATATATATATATATATATATTTATATATGATGTACAATTTGGAATCCTCATATAATAGGATCCTATATCTATCATAATTACACAAGACTAAATATATTATAATTGTACACGTGCTAATACACCCCCTCAGTCGGAGCGGGAGGAGGCAGAACGCTAAGACTGGATATGAAATCGAGGAAGAGCTGTCTAGAAAGGGTTGTG
The DNA here is from genome assembly GCA_029783415.1 of Anisodus acutangulus. NCBI lineage: Eukaryota > Viridiplantae > Streptophyta > Magnoliopsida > Solanales > Solanaceae > Anisodus > Anisodus acutangulus. The sequence continues at coordinate 46,419,302 of CM056502.1, forward strand.
AATATATCTGCATACTGATATGAAGAAGGCACATGCAATACCTTGAGATGACTGAGAGCAACCTTCTCACGAACATAGCGAATGTCCATCTCAATGTGCTTGGTTCGCTGATGCTGAACCAGATTATGAGATAGATATATGGCGGATATGTTATCACAATAAATCAAAGACGCCTTACGTAATGGACACTGAAGCTCCAAAAGAAGGTTTCGGAGCCAACAGATCTCAGCAACAACATTAGCAACGCCTCTGTATTTTGCTTCTGCACTCGAACATGATAATATGGCTTGTCTCTTGGCAGACCAAAAAATAAGATTATCCCCTAAGAACACACAATAGCCTGAGGTGGAGCGTCGCGTGTCCGGACAGCCTGCCTAATCAGCATCCGTATATGAAATAACATGGTCGGTGTTGAGGGGTATAGATGAAAACCATAATCAAGTGTGCCCTTAACATATCGGATGATACGTTTAAAGACAGTAAAAAGAGGCTCCATGGGGGCATGTATAAATAAGCATACCTGCTGAACAACATAAGCAATATCAGGCCTGGTGAAAGTGAGGTACTGTAGTGCACCTGCAAGACTGGGATCTGATACTGGATCACCATCCAAAGCACTAAGCTTGATTTAGAGTCAACTGAAGTAGACATGATCTTGCAATTTGCCATTTTAGCCATGTACACAATCTTCTCTGCATACTTACGCTGGCATAGAAATATAGTGTCTGGAGATCTAGTCACTGAGATTCCCAAAAAGTAACTCAACTTCCTCAAGTTAGTCATAGCAAATTTGGATTTTGAGCAGTGCAATTATCTCATTTTTCAACATATCAGAAGAAGCAGTAAGAACAATGTCATCAACATATAACAACAAATAAGCAATGTTACTGCCTTTATGGAAAATAAACAGAGAATTATCACACTTGATGTATGTACCTAATTTGCATAATGTATTGTGCAAAGCGATCATACCACGCTCTAGGGACCTGTTTCTGACCATACAGTGACTTACAGAGACGACATACATACTGAGGGGTGACTGGATGAACAAAACCAGGTGGCTGGTGCATGTAAACAGTTTCCCTTAGTCCCCATATAGAAAGGCGTTTTTGACATCAAACTGATGAATCGACCAATGCTTACCCATAGAAATGCTCTGGACTGTACGAATAATGGCCAATTTAACAACCGTACTGAATGTCTCCCCATAGTCAATGCCCTTCTATTGATTAGTACCATTTGCCACAAGCATGGCCTTATATCTTTCTAAGTCACTACTGTTTCTGTACTTGTGATGAAAAAATCACATGCACCGGATCACATTCACCCCCTCCGGTCGAGGAACCAAATCCCAAGTATGTTGTTTCGATGAAGTATTAAACTCCTCACACATGACCGCATTCCAATTCGGGTCTAGTGCGGCTAATTTTGAGCTTTTAAGAATTGGGGAAATAGTTTGGGTAGACAGGTTAAATTTGACTTTGGATTTGAAAATTCCGTGTTAGGCATGGGTTTTCATATGATATGAAGATTCGGGCCTGGTATGGTTGCTGGGTTTTGTGTCGGGTGCACTATTACGGTTAGAGGTCGGGTTCGGTTCACTGCAGGGTTTCTGGATAGGGTGTTGGGGTCGATTGGGTGACTCGAGATTATTTACGGTGGCTAGTGTAGGTGGTGTCGTCGATCTGGGTTGGGTGAGTTCAGGAGCAGTGGCGGTGTTGGAAATTATTACCGATCTCGGTAGATTGAGACAAGCGGATGACGATAGGGTAGGGTACAGTGTCGGTGGTGGGAGGGGACCAATATTTGGGTTATTTATTGGTGATCCGAGTGTGCGAGGGTGGTTGCCGGTGGTTGGTGGGGATGCGACTTGGTGTTGGTGCTGGGGAGATGATACAGTGACGGGGATGGGGGCCGGTGATGGCACTAAGTTGCTTGGCCAATTGCCGGCGGTGATGACACTAAGTTGCTTGGCCAATTGTCGGCGGTGATGGCAACCGACAATGACAATGACAATGATCTGACAGAAGGCATAAACGTCGGAGTTGGCGCTGTTGTAGTGATAGTAGGTGGCAGAGACTGGTCGGTGGTGGATCACTGACACAATTCATGGATTGTGAGAGGAGAGAGGTCGGACTCGTCAAGGAAGTTATAGTCCAATTTTCAGAACTTTTGGATGTTCGAAAATGGGAAGATTGCTTCATTGAACGTGACATGGCGAGACACAATAATTTTGCTGGAAGACACATCATAGCACATATAACCCCTATGATTAGGCGGGAACCTAAGAACACATAAGGAATGGTGTGGGGCGCAAGTTTATGTGGGGCTATGGAAGCAATATTCGGGTAGCACAAACAACCGAAAATTCGTAGGTGCTCATAAGTTGGGATTCAGGGAGAAATGGGATGTAGTGGTGGGGTTAGTGTGTGACCAAACCCTTGAATTGGAATGCGATGACCGCTACCAACCATAATAGATTGTGGAGTATTTAAACTTCGCAGTTGAGGAATATTACTAGAATTATTGGTGAGGTGAGACGTGGCGCCCGTATCCATATACCACGCATTATCAGGCTGCCGAGAAGTCAATGTGACAAAAGTCGAGCCCAAATTAGATTGGGAGACGCCCGGAGCAGACTGCTGAGCTCCAAACAATAAGGTCGGATGACTATGACCTAATGACTGGCCTGTGACGGACTGAGAGACTGCATGAGATGTGGAAGGAGTCATTATAATGGGTAAAGCAAATATCTGTTTTGTATTTGGTAAAGGAGTAGAACAGAAAAAAGGAAGGGCCAAAGACTTTCGTTGTCAGGCAAGGAAGAAAGCAGTCAAAAGAAACAAAAAGTTTTGTTCTTTGTTCTCGGGCAGATGAACTAAAATAAACAAACGTTTGCTATGTTCTCTGGCAATCTTGGGCCTCTGACAATTTTGGGCGAAAAAGGAAGAGCAAGTACTATGCTTCCAGAACCTAAAACCTAATTTTTTTCCTCTGCCGCTGCTGTACCTCAATTTCTGCGATTCCCCCCCCCCCCCTCCCGAGGAATCAAACAATTTTCGAGAAATAGTGCCCTCTGTCCTCTGATTCCCTGCAGCGCTCAGTACCCGAGACTGCAATTTCTTTCCCCAAGGAAAATTAATACAATCTTATATAGGGTGTACAATCTAGAATCCTCATACAATGGGAATCCTATATCTACCATAATTACAAAAAATTAAATATAACTAAATATATGACAATTGTACACTTGCTAATATAAATAAATAAGTATATGATGCGTGTGTATGCGATTTTCTAATCCAAGTTGAGAGCTGCTAGATACATTGCACAGGAGATGAAATTAATACAAAAAATAAGCAGCTTTGTCCTTTAATGGAACATTTTCTTAAAATAAAATAAAATGGCACCTTTAATATGTCTGCTTCTTAGCCAAATTAAATAGTGTGAAACCACAAACAAACAACACAAAAAATTTCTGAAGTGTTAAAGCTCCAATAGCTGATCATAGTGCCACGTCTCATACACAACCATGCACCTACATTATTATAGATTGGATTAGGAGGATAAGACAATATTAGATAAATCTAACGGCGTAGAATTAAGATTGTAAAGGGATTAGTTAATAATGGCGGTGTTAGATTATTACTTATATTCCAATCTGGAATATAACTAATACGAGTGTAACGTGATGGTATGGAAAATATAATGAGTAGGGAAACTGCTTGTCGGGGATAACGAATGAAATTTTCCTGCTTTCATGTTCATTGTCTTTGTCAGAACTAGGTTTTATCCTTAATTATTTTTGTTTGTTTAATTAGAAATTTTTGTAATGTTACCTGAGTTCATCAGTTCTATTTGTAACCAATACATAAACATGAAATTTTGTCGTTTTCTTTTTCATCGGAATAATCTCGTTTTGCTCTTCTTTGTCCTGGCATACATGCCATTAATCTTTGATGTGTTACAAAAATTATGGGCAAATCTCATAATTATATTTATTCTCTATTAATCATGATATTGTAATTAGTAGTATAATCAATTAGTCATCAATTAGAAAGATTGTATGTAATTAACATCTTATATTTTAGGTAAACTTAGATTAGTACTAGAACCTATGATTATATATATTTCCTAACATTGAAATGAAATAATCAAGAAATCATTCTCTAATATGGTATCAAGAGCCTAAAGAATCCTTTGCCCTAAAAACTTTCTTCCTCTCTCGGCTGTCTACCTCCAAAACCGAGTACCAAATTCTCTTTTTCCTCTTTCCTTTTTCTTTGTTACACGACCAATATTAGTTTGTTTATTACACAAACACTAAACCTAAACAAACTTCCCAAACCCTAATACTTACCTCCCCCTTTGCCGAAACAAGCAACCACCCCCACTCATCGGCTAACACACATCTTTTCTCCAAATATTAGGGTTCCTTAGTCTACTTTCATCAAACACAAAACATTTTCTCTCATTTCTTATGTGTTCTAGTGGAAATTATGGCCGAAAAATAAACTTTTCATCATGCTCTTGCCGTAAATAACGTCAAGAACTTTATCTCATAACACTTGAAATGGAGAAAGAGCAATACATCTCTTGGGCGGAATTGTTCAAAATTCATTGCCGCGCTTAGACCATATCATTCCGTCCGAGTCATCATCGGACACCACTACGGTGGAAAAAAAGCTATGATCCCGGTTAGATGCTAAAGTCCTTCAATGGATTTATGACACAATATCGACTGATCTTCTACATACCATATTAGAGCCGAATTATACGGCTCAACAGGCGTGAGAACGTTTATAAAACATTTCAAGATAACAAGCTTTCTAGGGCCGTTTATCTTGAACACCAATTTACTAATGTTAAATTGGATGACTTTTCCAACATCTCCGCCTATTGTCAGGAATTGAAGGTTCTTGCGGACTAACTATCCAACATTGGTTCGCCAGTAACAAATCAAAGGTTGGTACTTCAGTTGATTGCAGGGTTGAATGAACCATATGATGGAGTTGTTACGTTCATTCAGCAAAGTAATTTGTTGTCTCCTTTTTATGAGGCCCGTTTGAGGTTGATTCTCGAAGAAATACGGAAAGCAAAACAGGCATCCTCTGGAGACCCATAATTTTGGTTCGGGGGGTCATGGTAATCGTCATAATAATGGTAAAAAATGGGGTTCAAACCGTAACAATAAAGGAAAAAATAACGGTGGAAAGGGACAGGGGAGAGGGGGTGGCCAACCTGCCGGCGGCAGTGGCGGGCTGGTAGTGGCGGTAATCAGTGGGGGCAGTTCCCATCGTGGGCCTGGGACCCACAGTGGGCTGCCACTCCATGGCCATATCCAACCTCATCGTGGGCCAGGCCTCCATCTTCAAATCGTCAACCCGGAATTCTAGGGTCTCATCCACATCATGCGTTTGCGGCCCAGACACCGTCTTCTGTTGGCTATGCACCCACGGACATTGAACAAGCCATGAATCTAAGTGTTCCAGATGAGTCATGGTATATGGACACATGGGCTACGTCACATATGATGGCATCTCAAGGTAATCTCTCATCTTATTTTAATATGAGCAATAATAAAAATATTGTTGTCGACATTAGGCAGGAAATTCCAATTCATGGTATTGGTCAGGTAACATTACCCTCTCCACACCCACCATTATACTTGAAAAATGTCTTACATGCACCAAAACTGATTAAAAATTTGATCTCTGTTAGACGTTTTACAATTGACAACAATGTTTCTGTGAATTTTGATCCGTTTGGCTTTTATGTGAAGGATTTTCAGACGGAAATGCCACTAATGAGATGCAATAGCATGGGGGACTTATATCCCGTCACCACTGTTTCCAACAATAGCATGACCAAACCATCAACCTTTGCTACCATTTCTCCTACTCTATGACATAATCGGTTGGGACACCCAGTAGCACAAGTTTTTAATAATCTTAGGAAGAATAATTTGTTTTATTGTAACAAACCTTTGGACTCTTCTGTTTGCCAAACTTGTGTGTTTGGTAAACATGTTAAGCTTCTTTTTGCATCATCTACTTCTCATACCTTTATGCCATTTAATCTTGTGCATTGTGATTTGTGGACATCACCAATTTTGAGTTCTGCAGGTCATAAATACTATATGCTTATTCTAGATGATTATTCGAAATTTTTGTGGACTTTTTCCTTAGGACATAAATCACAAACCTACACCATTTTAAAACAATTTAGTGTTTTTATCAAAACTCAATTTGACAAATGCATTAAATGTTTTCAATGTGACAATGCTGGAAATTCATAAATGCCAAGTTTAATGATTTTTGTCATCAAAATGGGATGTCTTTGCGTCTTTTGTGTCCACATACATCACCACAAAATGGGAAAGCCGAAAGAAAAATTCGAATGATTAACAATATGATTCGCTCTCTTCTTGTGGATTCCTCTACACCACCAAAGTTTTGGCACCATGCACTTTAAATGACCACATATCTTTTAAATATTCTTCCTAATAAATTGCTCTCCAATGTGTCTTCTACATAAATATTGTATCATCGTCTCCCGTCTTTTACACATTTGAGGGTATTTGAGTGTTTGTGTTATCCTTTATTTTATCCACTACCATTAACAAGTTGCAAGCTCGTTCAACTCCATGTGTGTTTTTGGGATACCCACAAAATCATAGGGGATATAAATGTTATGATTTGACGAATGGGAAAATAATTATCGCTCATCATGTAGTTTTTGATGAGTCTACATTCCCGTTTGCTAAGGCTCATGTGGCATCCTCACCTTCATATGATTTTTTGGACAACGAATACATCCTATTTTACACTACCACCTTAATAACCAAATACAAGTGGAACCAACCCAACAAAATACCCAATATTTTTCAGCCCAACCACAAAATGGGACTGGACTGGAGACCACAGACTGGTTCCCGATGGTCTCGGACAAGTCATATTTTTGTGGCGGGTAGACCTACGTGGGGAAGCCCACTAATCCCTCAACCGCAAATTTACCCCAGCCCAATACCAGATCATCTACTCATTTTCACTTGGGCCACAATACACCCACTCGGCCTAATACCATACCCGAGTCCTCTACTACCAAACCAATGACGGAACAACCTCAGACCATTGAAACCCGTGCCCTGCACGGGATTTTTCCGACCAAACGTCAGTTTAACATACTATCCTCAGTTCAACCATCACCTTTACCAAAAAATCATAAAGATGCCTTGTCCGACCCGAATTAGAAAACTGGCATGTTAGACGAATTTCATGCTATTATTATAAATAAGACGTGGAATTAGTACCACGTCCGTCTAATGTGAACGTAATTCGATCTATGTGGGTTTTTTTATCATAAAAAGAATTCTGATGGTTCTTTTGCGAGATACAGAGCTCGTCTTGTTGGTGATGACAAGTCTCAGCAGGTTTGAGTAGATTGTGGTGAAACATTCAGTCTGGTAGTTAAGCCAACAACTATCAGGATTGTTCTCAGCCTGGCTCTTTCCAAATCTTGGTCCATTCATCAGTTGGATGTTAAAAATGCATTCCTACATGGCCACTTACAGGAAACAATGTACATGCATCAGCCGTTGGGTTTATGAGATTATACCCGTCCAGATCATGTTTGCCTGTTGAGGAAATCCTTATATGGTTTGAAACAAGCTCCCCGGGCATGGTATAACAGATTTGCAGGAGTTGTTTCCAAGTTGGGATTCTCTCACAGCAAGTCCGATCAGTCGTTCTTTATTTATCGGAAGGGCGCTGACATGACATATATACTTCTGTATGTCGATGATATTATTATCACAACATCATCCACTTCACTTCGTCAGTCTATTATGTCATTTCTTGCAATAAAATTTGCGATGATGGACTTGGGTCTGTTGAATTATTTTCTTGGCATTGTCGTCACCCAATATGCAGGTGGTCTGTTTCTCAGTCAAAATAAATATGCCAAAGAAATAATTGACAAAGCAGGGATGTCTTCCTGCAAACCATCACATACTCCAGTTGACACAAATGCGAAATTGAGTAACGATGCTGGAACTCCATACAACGATCCTACACATTACCGCAGCCTATCAGGGGCCTTGCAGTAACTGAATTTTACACAACTGAATATTTCCTATGCGGTTCAGCTAGTTTGTTTACACATGCATGATCCGAAAGAAGAACTTATGGGGGCTCTCAAAAGAATTCTGCGGTATGTTAAGGGTACTCTCCATTTCAGCCTCCATCTCTATAAGTCTTCCATCTTGAGTCTTTCAGCCTACACAGATGCATATTGGGGTGGCTTTCCGGACACACGTCGTTCCACTTCCGGTTATTGTGTGTTCTTGGGGGACAATCTCATTTCATGGTCGTCCAAACGACAATCCACACTGTCTCGATCAAGTGCTGAGGCAGAATACTGAGGAGTTGCCAATGTGGTTGCTGAATCATGTTGGCTTCGTAATCTACCGTTGGAGCTACATTGTCCGATTGAAAAGGCAACAGTGGTCTATTGTGACAATGTGAGTGCGATATACTTATCCGGCAATCCTGTTCAACATCAGCGCACGAAACACATTGAAATTGATATCTTATTTGTCCTAGAAAAGGCTGCCCGTGGACAAGTCCGGGTTCTCCATGTACCGTCCCGCTATCAAATTGGAGATATCTTCACGAAAAATTTTCCGCGCGTACTTTTTGATGATTTCAGGGACAGTCTAAGCATATGTGAACCTCCAACTAAGACTGCGGGGGACTGTTAGAATAATTCTAGGCAAATCCCATAATTATATTTATTCTCCATTAATCATTATATTGTAATTAGTAGTATAATCAATTAGTAATGAATTACGAGAATTGTAAGTAATTAACATCTTATATTTTAGGTAAACTTAGATTAGTACCAGAAATTATGATTGTATCTATTTTCTAACATTGGAATGAAATAATCAAGGAATCATTCTCCAATATGATGTACTCGAATATATCTCGTCGAAATTACCCCATATAATCAAATAGTTTTGAGATAATCAGTACAGTGCCATGTTAGTCATGTATTGCAAAATCACGTATCAATTGAAAATGACACTTGTAACCAGAGGCGTACTTAGCTATCGACGGTTCTAATTGTATGAAGATTTCATAGAAAATTTTAAGTTTTAGAAAAGGCAGAACTAACATTTTGAGTTTATGGGTTCAATATTTGGAAAAGAAAGCTATTGGTTCTTGATATATTATTTATACACGTTTAAGTGAATTTTTAACACAAAATATAGGTACCGGTGCGCCAAAGCAACTGAGTTTTACTGAACCCATAAGCAAAATGGCTCCTGTCCATTGACGATCAGAGAAAATATACTTTTATTTATTTAATTATATATCCAACATCGCCAATAACAATTAGAGAGATTATACTTTTTGAACATGAAGACTAAAATGCCCTTACACATAATTAACATAAGTAATATAGGTAGATTAGTTATGGTGTGTGAAATTCAGAAGAAGAAAAGATAGGGTTGTTGAAAGATGACTGGCAGAAAAGAAGTTGAAGTCGATTCAAATACTATTATTGTTTATAAAACAATACTTATCCAAGGCTAAGTTCTTTGAACTCTAAGGGCTCTTAGTCATTACTTCCCTTGTGAAAAAAGAAAATGATAAAATTTCCTTCGAATACAGAAATACTCTATTTTATCCTTTCTTCATTCAAGTGATTGCAATTTTCTTTTACTTTGGAATTTCGTTGAGTGATTCGCAAGTAATTTCCATACTGAGCTTTTACTTGCATTTACCCTTTTCGTACTGTATTTTTTTCCCCCTCTCTCTCTCGGGTTATTTATATGGACTCCTAATTCCTAAACTTTAAAGTTAACAATACATTATTTTCATTCCCTCAATAACCTCCACTCTTTAAAAATCTTTCTTAACGTACGATATCTACTGAAATTTTTGAACAACTTGAGAGAACTTTTCACAATATAAAGCGAGAATTTTCTGTACTTTTTTTGTAACGAGATCGAATTAGGAGATCACCATCAAATACTGCGACAAGTTTTACTCTCTCAATCTTATTTTAATTGTCGTTTTAGTTCAAAATATTGAATATGTCCCAAAATAATTGTTCCTTAAGAAATCAAGATTAAAGTTGACAATTATTTTCAATTATACTCTTAACATTAATTAATATTAATAAAGAAGTATGCATAATATTTAAGAGAAAAATCAATGTATATTAAATAAGTTAACTTAGTAAACTATATTTGTATTTTTGTTTTCTTAATGAGTGAAAAATAAAGGTAAAGTGATAGTTAAAATGGGAGGGAGTGAGTATTCTTTTTCATTAGGAGTTCACTAGGAAACATGGCTTTGTTTCCCGATTGAAATGTCTATAATTTTGTGTGCTTTAGAAGTGCGGAGAAGAGATTTTTCTTCTTTGTTTCTGCGTTCTTTTTCATTTTTATACATTTTAGAGAAAAGCTTCTCCTTCTTTTAACTAGAAATTAAAAGAACCGCTTATAATTTCAGATAGCTATCAGTAATTAATTTTAGTTTAACTTAGAGCTGGCCAGTGGGCCGGGCTCGGGTCTGGCGGGATCGAGGCGGACGGCGGGGCGGCGGGTCATGATCGGGTTTAAGCGGGACTTGAAGTCCCGTCGATCCCGATCCCGTGAATCGCCTGGGCGGGCGGATCAGAAGGCGGAGTTCGGCGGGTTTTCCTTTTTTTTTTTTAATAACATATGTATAAAAAAAAAGCCAATAAACAAGACAAGATAGTGTAATAAAAACATCCCAAGGCTTTTTTTGTGCCTCTTATATTATTTAATAGACATATGATTTTTTTGTAATACAAATACAATTGTCTAAATTGTAACTTTGTGGTGTTGTCCAAAAGTTGCAAATTACATAATAAAATTGCAATTTAAAAAATTACATTCTCAAAAAAAACCTGTTCTAATTGCTTGATAATTTCCTATGGTTCTTCGGTTGGAATTGGTATTTGTTGGTCAAATTGATCCATGTCGCTTCCACCACCTTCGGATAAGATTTCGTTGTAGTTTTCATTTTCTTCTTCGTTGATCTCCGGTTGACCGCACCTTCTCCGCTCCTCTCGTATCCAATCTCTGAATAACACTGCAATTTCCAAGCTGTCTCCGGCTAATGAGTGTCTGTGGTCTCCTATTTGATATCTCACGAGAAAAAGCGCTCAGACGCGATTGATGACGCTTGAATGTTCAAAACATCTCGGGCCATCATTGAAAGTGTCGGAAAAGGTCTACCTATTCCCCTCAAGATATTTCAAGCAAGTCTTCATGTCCATCTTCATTGATAACTTCTTGGTATGGTACAGAACCCTGCAAAATCAAACTCGCTAATTTGGTTAGTAGGGGTACGACCGCACATTCTATTTCTGAGGCTTTCAATACTAGCCGCAGAAACAACATGTCTTTTGTGAGGTTGTGTTGAAGATGAAGAAGAACACTTCTTCTTTAGGTTACTAGCACTTTCTTTGTTGGTAAAACCTATATATTTTTCTGCATTGGTCTTCTACGCTAGATAACACTTCTTCTTTAGTTTGTTCAATAGGTGGTGGGTGATTTAGATTTTTTGGACTTGGAGGTAGTACTACTTCTATACAATCGTAAATAGTTTCAATAAGTGATTTAGTACCGTCTATTTTAATAGTCGGATTTAATACAACACCAATAATATAAATAGTGGAAATATGAATAAAATATTTTTTTATTTTGATAAATATTTTTTTAATAGCTGCCATATAAGCTGGTTTTTCCATATATTCACTAAGTAATAAAAATATTAGAGTTATATAAAACAACATAGTTGAAATAGTAGGATAATATATACCGGAAAATTCTTTTGTTGCTTGAAAAAATTTCTCTAAAAATACAATAAGTTCGGAAATTTTTACCCAATCACTATCTACAACCATATCAGCTGGATTTTGATTATGAGAGTTAAAAAATAAAGTTATAGGTTTTCTATAGTCATAAGAAACAAGTAGTTGCTCGTATAAAGAATTCCACCTAGTGGATACTTCTTCTGAAATTTTTCTATAAGGTAGTCCACAATCGTGACAAAATTTTTTATATTCTTTTCTTCGTTGTACTCTATTACTTTTAAAAATAAAATTTATAGCAAATTGTATTTTACTAAGAATGTCTTCAAAAAGTGATAGACCATCATTTACAATTAAGTTATATATATGACACACGCATTTTATATGAAAATGATCTGGTTGTATTTTGATATTGCTTTACAAACTAATTTTGATATTGCTTCCCTATCTCTTGTTTATTGTATTTACGGCCTACAATTCCCCCCGTCATAGGATTAATTTGACTCAGATTTGATCGGGACAAGTGTCGATTATGTGAACTTTGTCTCGATGGAGCGGGCGCTCAAGACCGATTTTGAAGCCTGGTATTGGGCATACCTAGCTGGATGAGCACTTACTACGTGTCTAATTAAACCCCCCGTCCCACCGTGACCTTTTCCAGTTTTAAATTTTAAAACATTTTTACAAATTTTGCATCTAGCTACTTGATTCTCTACGTCCCTATAAAAAAATATCCATGCATCTGATTTTAATGGTCGCTTTGCTGGACCTCGTCTCATACTAGGGGGAATAAGAGGTATTTCAGTTGAAGGTGCACTAGTGGGTGTGTTGTCATCAACATTAGTGGGTGTATCATCTAGATCATCGTTTAAATCAAAGTCTTCTTGAGTTCCAGAAAATAGCTCCTCGTCTAAATCTAATGGTATTGTAGAAAAATGTTGAGTATCAATAAAATCATCTTGTGTAGGAATAGGATGACTAGAAGAAGTACTCTTGTCCTTGTTGCCCCCTACTAGAAGAAACACCCTTACCCTTAAACATACCTCTTAATCCTTTCATTTTAATTATGATAATAAATAATTAAAGATAATAAATAATTAAAGATAATAAAATTAAGTGCACTAAATAAAATAAATAAACAATAATAATTTAATGAAGGAACAAATATACCAAACGCCAACGTAACGTCGACGTGTAATCGAGAGGTTGAAAATTGAAACTTTGCTCGATGGAAGATCCTCAAGCTAGTTGCCAACTTCACTCCCAATTCCCAAATGAATAAATAAAATTGAATATTTAATAAACAATGTAGACTTGTAGAGAGATATATTGAGAGATTAGAGAGATTGTAGGAAGATTTGTGAGAAAGATGAAGAGAAAATGAGTTATTTATAGTTGAAAAATTGGGTTAAAGTGTAAATATAATAACTTATGGGTTAAAAATAAATATTAAGGGGTAGAGGGAGTTGGGGAGGGGAGGAGGCCAAAAATGGCCGTTGCCCAACGGCCACAATTTAAAATGGCCGTTGCCCAACGGCCACAATTTAAAATGGTCGTTGGTGCAACAGTTATATTTGCAAAGGGGAGACTTACGGACGGGCTCGGGGCAGGTTCGGGATTGGCGGGCCTGGGGCGGGCTCGGGACTAGACATTGTCCTGTCCGATTTGAGTCCCGCTACCGATTATTTTTTTTAAACTTATCGGGGTCGGGGCGGTGTCGGGGTCAGACCGTTTCCGCCCACTGGCCAACCTTAGTTTAACCTTTTATAAGTTAGTAATTCAATTTTGACTCGGTCAAAATTTACGGAAAAATAAGAACTAAGAAGTGTGTCGAAAGCAAACAAAAAAAAAAACAAAAAAAGATGAGTAAACTCTTTCACGGAGTTTACCAAATTAATATTGCTACTTAAACTATTTGTTTTATTTTACAGTACTGTTCACAGCTTAAAACCCTGTGCCATATGATAAAACTTTGTCAAAATGAAATATAATTAGAAAATACACTTACCGTATAAAAGTCAACAGCAATTTGGTTTATTTCAATTTCTTGGGCAGTTCACACACCGCCCCCATGGATTTTTCTTTTCATGGAGAACTGCGAAATAAACCAATCATTTGTCAATAATACATTTTACAGGTTTTTTTAACAAAAGACATTGATTATAGAGCTCGGATTAACTGATTTAAAATAGCAGGTAATAAAATTGAAGTGCTAAAAAGCAATTTTGTGATAAAATTAATTTTATAAATAAACAGATTTTTTGATAGAAGTGTTGAAACTATTAACAAGCCGTTGATATTTTTGATAAAAATATTAATAAATTATTCTTTTGTTAGAATGACTTAAAACCTTTTTTTTTTTTTAAATTATAAATTTAAAAATATTCTTTTTTAAAAAGGAGGGTAGTTAAAATGTAATAAAGAACATTCTTTCTTCACAATTACTTGGTCAGCAAAATTAAGAACATAAAAATGGAAATAGCATTATGGCAGCATAGGAGAACAAAAGTTCCATTCTTCTATTCTAAGTAATTTAGGAAAAAGCTAAATAAATGGTATGATTTTTCTCGAAACTACCTTCCTAAATAACAACATGCTACATCAAATTCATATCCATATTTAAATTATGGAACACGCTTTGTCTTTAAACCTTGCTAGTAGTAATGCACCTTTCCTTTTCACTACTCCATCCGTCTCAAATTATTTGTCGTAGTTATTAAGAATAATTATCTTAAATTATTTATTATTTTGTAAGTTCAAGACATAATTAATTAATTTTTCTCCATTTTTTACCCTTTGCCATTAATGAAGATTAGATATAAATAGAACAAAAATTTAATGTAGAGAGATTATAACTTAGACATAAATAAGGGCAAAGTAGGTCAAATACCCTCATAATTAATATTTTCTAAAGGGCCGTGTAAACAAAAAAATGACAAATAATTTAAGACGGGGGGGGAGTACTTTTTGTAAAAAATATTTTATTACGTAGGGGCACGGAAGGGGAATGAGAAAGGAGATTACAAGGTGAGGAATTGAACTCTCACCAACAAAAATAAGAGTTCAAGTAGTCAACCAATTGAATATTAAGACTAGCCATTCTTTTAATTGTTTATATTCACCTAGAAAGTAAGAAAGAGTTTTTTAATTCTAACTCAAACAAACTTTTTTATGAAAATACTAACTAGATATGGTCATTGACCAAATAATTTACACATATGAAAGAGAGAAATATTATGCCGAGGGTCTTTCGAAAATAATATCTCTATCTCTCAAGGTAGGGGTAAGTTCTGCGTACAAGTTTATCATCATCAGACACAACTTTGTGAGATTTCACTAATATATTGTTGTTGTATGAAAGAGAAATAATGACATTTATGTACTATATTTTAGAGAAGTTGTGTTTAATTTTACACATAAAAAAGAATTTGTACACAAAATCATGTATAATAAGCGGGATTAGCAATCTGAAAATTAAAACCTATAAAATACATTGATTATATAAAAATATTTTGCACCGTCCACGTATATATCTGAGGTTTTATTTTAAGGTAAGAAGAGACAAGGGCCTAAAAGAACGGAACCCAATTTTCTGCAACAAAGGAAATAAAAAATAATTCATTAAGGGAAGGATTTTTTTTATATAGAGAAATGGGATCTTTTCTTTTTTCCTTATCCAATACTTCCTCCGTCTCAATTTAAATATCTTATTTTTTTATTTGATCTATTTTAAAAATGATGTTTCTTTCTATATTTAGTAAGTTTTGACAAGTTTAAAACCAAAAGATTTAAAAGACCACACACATCTTTAATTAAAGACCACAAGATTAAAAAATATTTATTTATTTCTTAAACTCCGTATCTAGTCAAACTAAAACACTTAAATTAGGACGAAGAAAGTACTCTCTCCGGATAAAAAAGACTTAGACTTTATTTTTTAGTTAAAAAAGAGTGTCTACTTAACAAATCAAAAAAAAATTAACTTTACTTTTTTAGATTTGGGCTTATTAAGTGTTAAGTGATCAAATTTCAATATCTATTTAATTAGAGATATTTTAATCAAATTATCTATTTTGTTTATGAATTACATAATATTTTATTAAGAGAGGTGTAAATCGCTAAATTTACACTCTTTTTTTATTGTAATGGAGTACTACTTTTAAATTTTAATGGGAAGTTTTTAAGATTCCATAATAAACTTTTGTTCCCATTATTGAGATTGATTGCTGCTCTGTACTGGAGCTTATTTTGTCCTCTTTTGGGTACCCTCCTATATAAGACTTACAACTCACCTCTCAAAAAACTCCCCTTCCCCTCAAAAATTCTTTTCAAGATTTCATTTTTCTACTTCCCATATTTCTTCTTTCAAGCAAATTTGAGTGTTTGAGTGAGAAAGAAAAAATGGAAGAAATGAATTCTTTATGGTGTTATCAAGAGGTGAATATATACTTCATTTTCTTGCTTTCACAATTTCTCACAGTATCTTGCTAATATTCAACCTTATAGTGATAGTAAAAAGTGTCTTTGAGTTTTGTTGGGTTTTTCATTTGATGTTCCGTACTTGTATTAGGGTCTGAACTAATACGTATTCGTGCATGTAAGACATATCTAAGGGAGAAGCGTTCTCTAAGAATTTTTTTCATACCCCGAGTTCGGACTCGAGACTTGAGCCCTATCCATCCACCACCGCCCTTATTGGTGTTGAGCTTTCTTTTTCACAGTCAATGATTTTCTGTTATTAGGCTTACTATAGTTTTTGTTTGGTAAAAGTGGTGCAATCCCATTTTTTCCTCCTAATTCCAAAACATGTCTCTGTTGTTTTCACTCTTTCAAGAATCTATTGGCAAATTTAGAGAATTAATCATTGCAGGGCCCAATGCAATACATTTTTTCTTTAAAATATAGGTATCCAATGGTGAATCATATGCTTCTACTTAATTCTTTTGTTTACAATTTAAAGCTTTTGGATTTGACTCAGATGAATTCATCACCTTCCACATGGGATTGGGCCCTATATAAGATGTCATTATCACTAATAACTTTAATTACTTGTTCATTGAATGATTATAACCAATATCTTTGAATTACTGATCTTTCTTAAGTAGCATACCTAAATGATTTTTGTGTTATAAAATTCAATTGTTGAAGACTTTTACCTAACTTGAATTTGATCATTCTTGCAGACCATGGATGAAATGAGACAAAAGCTTATATACACTAGTCTTGAACTTGAAAATTTGAAAGTGCAAATGAGTGAAGAAATGATCAAGAACAAAGAGTATGTGAAGCAAGTAATCCAACTTTTGAAGATGGTGTGTCAAGAAAGAGATGAAGCAAAGGATCAACTTCATAAACTACTCATTAACAGAAAGGCAAATTCAAGCATAACTGAATCAAACAGCCTATCTGAAACATATAATTATCAGTCACACTATTCATCGCCTGTTGAGTCGTTTTTCGATGCAGTTTCGTCTCCTGAATTTTCCAACATCAACATGGCTGATTCAAATACAGTAGCTTATGTTAACCAACCTTTGGCTCATGACAATTGTCTCCCTCAAGTGTCCTTGAAAGTCGATAAGGCCACATTGGTTATTGACAGTTATGTAAAGGGAAAACCTTTGCCTCAGCAAGGGAAACTATTGAAGGCTGTTCTTGAAGCAGGGCCACTTCTGCAGACACTTATAGTTTCAGGACAACTTCCTCAATGGCGCAATCCGCCTAAGCTTAAGCCATTTAATATCCCACCAGTTTCCATTTTAGGGTGTAAATGCGATATAGCAGATCAGAATCTTGGTGAAAATTTGAGCTACATTTCTTCGAGATCGCTTCATTCTCAACCTTATTTTGACATGTCATGTGGATCTTCACAAATGGTGTCTACATCTATGTTGAATTTTGCAAACTCTGCCTCTGGTTCCTGTTTAGAAAATCAGATTGCCAGTGCAAATATGGACAGTTTTGTCCACCTCGGAAAGAGACAAAGGTTGCAGTGAAACAAATCGAAAGATGGATGCCTATATTTCAATTTTTTGTACAAAGTATTTTGCCGGGTGGTTGTAAATGGGATATATTGATCTTGAGTTTGAGAGGATTAGATTTATTTTAGCTTGATGAATTTCATATCTCCTTTTGGCTATTTCCTTACAGTTTTCTTTTTCATTATTCAATAAACAGTAATATGAATTTGAATTTGGATTATGGTTCTTCATATTGATATATTATTCAAAGGTTACATTATTTGAAGGCAAAAGAGTTACTTTTGTCCATAAATGTGTAACTGAATTTTTTTGCTGAAGTTTTTGTTGTCAAGGAGAACTTTTGATATGTTTTAGAAAAAGAATTTCTTTTGTTATTTAGTTTCTTGAGCTATTAATGCTTATTATTACTGTTGCTTTTTTCATTTCTACTTGAGTCGGGGATCTATCGGAAACAACCTTTCTACCCGTCAAAAGATAAGGATAAGGTGTGCGTACACTCTATCTTCCACAGACGTATGTTGTTGTTATTTGCAAAAACTCTCATTCCCTAACGCTCCTCTATTTGTACTCTGTCTAATGTAGACTGAATTATCATTTTTAAACTAATCTGACGGCAAAATTCGGGATTATACTATTTATCCAGCGAGCTTCCTGCAGATGAAAGCATCTTGGTGGTTGCATAGAAAATGACAAACATGAAAAAGTATCATCAATATATAGAATCTTTGGTATCATGAAGAAATAAGCGATAACAAATCATTAGAATTTATTAATCCTATTTTCTGTCGGTAAGATGAAGAACAGAAGCAAGAATTCTCTTTCTTCATCGTCCGGAAAAGTAGAAATTTGTAACTTCTTCTTAACATAAGCCTTCTTGCAACATAACTTAAATGAACTTGCCCTTAAATTCTTGGATTCATAACCAATCTTATTTGTCTATACTGGTCTAACTTTGATATTACCGTCAGCAGATGTTCTCAAAAGATTTCTAAACTTAGAATTCTCTCCAATTACAAAGTTCTTAACCTAAGTTATCCCTCGAATTTAAAGGCCTATCGATTCTATTAGCACGAGTACATTTAATATATTTAGCTATATTTAATCTTGTGTAATTACGGTAAATATATGATCCCTATTGTATGAGAATTCTACATTGTACACCATATATATATTTGTATTGATGAGAAAGGCTCTCCAAGAAAGATTAATACAATCTAACATGGTATCAATAGCCTAAATCCCAAAACCTAAATTTTTCCTTTTTTTTTTCGACGGCCTGCCTGAGACACAGACATGTGCTCTCTTCTCCTTTCTCTGCGTGTCAGAGCAACAAACAAGCCTGCTCTCTTTTCCTTTCTCTGCATGTCAGAAGTCTCTCTTCTCCTTTCTCTGCGAGTCAGAGGTCCCTCTTTTTTCTTTTCTTCCAGAAAAATAACAACTATTGCTTGCCTCTGTTAACAGTGGCCTCTCCTCCCTCGGTTTCTGTGCTTCATTGTCTCCCCAAAACCGAAAGCAACCCTGTTTGTTGTCTGCTTCTCCTTAAATCCGTGCATGTCCATTATTTTGTCCTTTACCCTAGAACAAATCAATGACTTTCTTGACCCTCAACGGCCTGATAATGTGTGGTATATGGATACGGGCGTCATGTCTCATCTCACCAAAAATTTAGTTAATCTTCCTCACATGCGCCAGTTACCAACTCCACAATCTATTATGATCAGTAATGGTCATCGCATTTCAATTCAAGGATTTGGCCACACCTTTACCCCACCACCGCATCCACACTTCTCTATTCAAAACGTCTTTTATGCCCAAAATATTATCAAAAATTTAATTTCTATAAGAAAATTTGCTACCGATAATTCTGTTTCAATTAATTTTGACCTATTTAGATTTTTCGTAACGGACCTCCGTACCGGAAAACTCCTTACCGGAAAACTCCTTACGAGATGCAATAGTGAGGGGGGACCTATATCCGTTTCTACCCACATCCACTGCTAGTGTCACTCCTCCCACCGTTTTAACAACCATATCTCCCTCTACGTGGCATAGTAGACTTGGTCATCCGGGTTCTCACGTTTTTTATTCTCTTAGAAATCAAAATTTAATCCAATGCAACAAATAAAATATTTCTCATAGCCTCGTGACAGTTAGGGAAACACCCATTTACGGCGTCTCTGAGTACTATTTTCTCTCCCTTTGATATTATTCACGCTGATTTATGGACATCTCCCACAACTAGCAATTTAGGCCACAAATATTATCTGGTATTTTTGGATGATTTCTCTCACTTTCTTTGGGTGTACCCACTCAAACTCAAATCTTAAGTGTTCTCCAAATTTGTTGAGTTTCATACACTGATTAAAATGCAATTTGAAAAAGACATAAAATCGTTTCAATGTGATAATGGTTGTGAGTTTAATAATTCCTTATTTCATAAATTCTGTGCGGCTAACAACATCATTTTTCATTTCTCGTGCTCATATACCTCCCCTTAAAATGGTAAAGCCGAAAGAATTCTCCGAACCATTAATAATGTGATGCGTACCCTCCCTTTTCATGCGTCTCTCCCACCTACGTTTGGGTATATGCATTAAAAACGGTAGAACACATTCTCAATATTTTACCAACCCGTACGATTCAAAATAGGACACCCACTGAAATTCTCTACTGTCGGATCCCTACCTATGACCATCGTAGAATTTTCGGTTGTCTGTGTTACCCTAATCTGACATCCACGACCCCCTACAAATTGGCACCTAGATCTACTCCGTGCGCCGTCCTAGGTTTTCCGTCAAACTATAGGGGATACCTGTGCTATGAGCTCTCCACCGATAAAATCATAATTTCTCGCCATGTCACTTTTGTTGAGTATGTTTTCCAGTTTGACAATATTAAAAAATTCTGAGTCACTGATTATCAATTCCTTGAAAATTCAGACCCATCACCGCTTGACCAACAAGCCTACCGTCAGACTACCACTGATCCGGTGGCGGCAGGCACACAAACTGCCACCACCGACAGTTCGATCGTTAGCTCCCCATCTCCTCCAGTCTGATCTGCCACCACCAATGCTCTGTCACACCCCAGTCAGGGCACTGCCACCTCCGGCAGTCCCGTCGTCTATGTCGCCTCTTTGTTACAGTCACCGCAGTTTGCCATTCCCACCGGCAATCGACCCGCCACCACATTCTCCCCACCGGTCACCATCCCCTCATTTGTATCGTCACCACAACCCCCTCAACACGCCGCAACCAGATTCCCACCACTAAACCAGAACACCGGTCCCTCCCCACCACCGTCACTGTACCTCCACATTATCGACCCCAGCCACTGTTTCCGGTCTCGACCTACCCAGATCGGGAACGACACCATATAACCTAACCATTGTTCCCGATCTCGACCTACCCATATCGGAAACGACTCCCCCACCCTCCACTGCAACCAGTCCCCTGACCGACCACCTACACCAACACCCGATTCAGAATCCATATAGTGGACCCGACCTGATACCCAACAACTGTACCCAGCCAACACTCTCACACCGTATGGAAACCTGTGCCCAACACAGGATTTTCAAACCCAAAGTCCAATTTAACATGTCTACACAAACCATATCCCCAATCCCCAATAGCCCAAAATTAGCCAAACTAGACCCTAATTGGAATGCGACTATGTGTGAGGAATTTAATGCTTTAACGAAATAACATACGTGAGATTTGGTTCCTTGATCGGAGGGGGTGAATGTGATCCGTTGAATGTGGCTTTTTCGTCACAAATACAAAGACATTGGTGATCTAGAAAGGTATAAGGCGAGACTTGTTGCTAATGGCATAAATCAGCAATAGGGTATTGATTGTGGTGAGACGTTCAGTCCGATTGTTAAATTGGCTACCATTTGCACAGTTCTTAGTATATCCATGGGCAAGCATTGTTCGATTCATCAACTTGATGTGAAAATGCGTTTCTACATGGGACTTGAAAGAAACGGTTTACATGCACCAGCCATGACTTTGTCCATCCAACATCCCCTCAGTATGTACGTCATCTCCGTAAGTCACTGTATGATTTAAAACAGGCCCCTAGAGCGTGGTATGATCGCTTTGCACAACACATTATGCGAATTGGGTTCTCATGCAACAAGTGTGATAATTCTTTATTTATTTTTGATAGAGGTAGCAACATTGCTTATTTATCGTTATATGTGGATGACATTGTTCTTACTGCCTCGTCTGATGTGTTAAAAAATGAGATCATTACCCTGCTCAAAACTGAATTTGCTATGACTGACTTGGGGAAGTTGAGTTATTTTTTGGGGATATCAATGACTAGGTTTGCAGACACTATGTTTCTTTGCCAGCGTAAGTATACAGAGGATATTGTGTACAAGGCTAAGATGGCTAATTGCAAAATCATGTCCACTCCGATTGACTCTAAATCGAAGCTTAGTGCAGTTGATGGTGATCTAGTGGCAGATCCCACTCTTTATAGGAGTCTAGCAGGTGTACTTCAGTACCTTATTTTCACTAGGCCTGATATTACTTATGCAGTTCAGCAGATATGCTTATTCATACATGCCCCCAGGGAGCCACATTTTACTGCCCTCAAACGTATTATTCGATACGTTAAGGGCACCATTGATTATGGATTGCATCTATATCCCTCATCACCGACCAGATTGTTGTCATATACGTAGGGGATATGTGGAAAAGAGGAAAATGCATTATATACGCACACCACCTGCAGTTGGTACAAACTATCACAAAAGAGTCCTAAGAGGCCACATATCGAGCATATATGGTCAAAATGGATGCCTGTGTGGCCAAGACGATATGATAATATTGAAGCATGTGTGGCTTATATGATATAACCAAATGCTTGTGTGGCTGTTATGTGTAGGATTCATGTGTGGACATTAGTATACCGCATTTGCATTATGCATACATTAATTCACCATTATATGGTATGAGGCCAATATAGAAGCATGTGTGGCATGTCTGTGATCGATATCAGGTTGTCTGTGTGACCTATATAACCTGATGCCCACAGAGGTTGTTAAGAAAAATAAGATGCATATGTGGCCAATATTATACCATATTTACATTGCATAACATTTAGACATATGTATTGGGGTCTCAGAGGTAGTTAATACTGGTCGGCTGTTTCTGTTTCAGTTATTGTTATATCCATGTTATGCTATTGTTCATGCCTGACGTACTCAGTACATCAGTCGTACTGATATCTTTTTTGTCAGGGGACGCTGTGTTTCATGCTCGCAGGTTCACATAGGCAAGGTGATGGTTCACGTTAGTTGATTGCGGATCCAGCAGATTTTTGGAGCACTCCCCTAGTTCGGAGTGTTGGTCTAATTTTGGTACGGTATATTTTTGCTTGTATATATATGTATGGCGGGGCCCTGTCCCGACCTTTGGTGTTGCTACTCTTAGAGGCTTGTAGACAGATGTCATGTGGATAGTGGTCTTGTATGGCCTTATCGGCCTTGGTATGGGTATGTATATACATAAATTGGTTTTCTGGATAAAGATTTCACATAGTTTTCCTTCGGCTTAGTCTGTAATTAATTATGATTGGGTGTTAAATATACAATTAGCGGTACCGGCGGGTGGGATCCGGGTGCCCATCGCGGCCCTCCGGTTTGGGTCGTGACAATCAGTGAGGGACTTGGTGAAAATATCTGCAAGCTGATCACTCGACTTCACAAATTTTGTAATAATATCACCAGAAAGTATACCTGAACTGGATTAAGCAACCTTAATATCCAGAAAATAATTCAGTCTGCTGAGACCTTTAGTACGAGTCATGCCAAACTCCTGAATTACTGTGCTGAATTTTCCAAATCAGGGTCTGGAGACTGTTTCAGACCATAACTGATCGACGCAATCGGGTTAGACTCCCCCGAGCAACACAAATAGGTGGTTGATCCATATTAACTTCCTCCTCAATTTTACCATGGAGAGAATAGCATACTTCACGAATGTGTCCAACCTATTACATTAACTACACCTAGTTCGAGATCTTCCAAGATGACCTCGTCCTTGTCGCTTCTTCATGGATTGTGATGTGCGATTTTCTGATCGCTTCTTCATGGACTGTGATGTCCAACCTATTACATTAACTACACCTAATTCCAATTCCCGTGTTTTTAGAGTTTAACATATCAAAACCGAGAGACATAGCGAAATCTGACTTGAAAGATGGATGGAAGCTGACGAACATAACCAAGAAGAAAATCACCGAGATCTGGCTGGAAAAAGGTGCATGTGCGACGCGTGGATCTGACGCGTTAGCCGGAGATGGCACTTCGAGCGGCACGTGGTGGCGCGTGAGTGGGTATTTGTCGGAGCCGCTGATGGGGTTTTGGTCGGAAGAGACTGATCTACCTCGTGATGATGTTGGAATTTACGCAACACTACCCAAAAGTAATTTTGTAGCGGACAGTTATGTTATCACCGAAAATATTGCACAGTGAGTGATTTGCTTTCCTGGAAATTGTTTGAAATTTGCACAACAATTAGTCTCTCACTAGCTTTAACCTGATCTATGTTGTGGTGGTGTCGGACTCTGCACAACACCACTGGATAGAGATATGATGCTAGCAATCACCGGAACAATTATGCGCGGTGGTGATATTTTTTCTTCTTCTAATCATCGCTGAAATATTACACATCGGATACTTTCTTACTATTGCTCTGGAAGAGAAGGACAAAAAACAATCACCGAAATTGAGGCACGACACTATGTTGGTATTTTGTGGGTAGGATCGGAATGATGGCACGACCCTACGAGACGCAAAATGGTCACCGGAATTGAGGCACGAGACTGTGATGGTATTTTGTGAGTAGGATCGGAATGATGGCACGACCCTACGGGAAAAGAAATTATGCCGGAAAAGTTGTCGAACCTCGAAGAAAGTGGTATGAGTTAGCTCGAAATCTCTACGCGATGCTGATAGTAAAAACAATTCTTAAAAGAATGCCCCGGAACAACATGGATTCGCCGAACCCTAGTTCCGACGATCAAAATATTGTAAATGTTCACACTGAAATTACTATTCACGTAAGGAAAACACTGTTCACGCCTACTTTTTTTTAGAGAATATTTTATTTATAAATATCTGAAAGTTCTCTACAATCTTCACTCTACCATTATCTTTAGCCAGACGGGTGGCACACATTGGCTAGTACCGCCCGCCAGCAACGAAAGCTCTTTGATTCTCTATCAAGATCGTAGAAGCTTTGATAACATGTGAGAAATATGGAAAAAAATATTATTATTGAATTGTTGTATCTACATGATTACACTAAGCTCTATTTATACACTCCATTACAATACTTTTCCTACTAGATATTATATATGAAATCCTATTTCTATTCTACATTACAATCATTTTTCTACTAGGATACTATATATGAAATCCTCTATTCTAACGATGGGTATAATACATCACATGGTCTTCTCCAAGGCTAGAAAAGGCAATTAGACACCATACTTGGCTCATGCAGTACCATGTAGCACCAGGGTGATGCACACCTGTTCTCCATTGGACTTCAGACTCGGGCGAAGAAAGAGGACTGAGCCCTTACATTGTTCGTCTTATTAGCTCAGGTGTTCATCAACGATGAAAACTGCAGAACTTCAGACTAAATTCACCAGTGAAAGATCTCACATCACCGATACAACTCACTTATAAAGCCACAAGCTGGCAAAATCAACACCCACAGAAATTTTGTAAGTTGAGGGCCACCTGCAGAAAGAACAGACACCTTGAGAAAATGCCACATCACACTGTTACCGCAATTTTAATATAGTAGATGAGGCAAGCATATCTAAAAGTTATGCTAATAGTTTTCCCATTTATATCATAGCTGAAGCAATCATCCCATGAGATAGTATCAGAATAGAAGAATATGCCCAACCTTTGTCCACCTCTAATTCTTTTCCAAGTCTTGGGGGCAAAGGGTGGAGTTCACTTTTGATATAACACACTTTGAAAGATCCAAAATTCTTGATATGAATGCTAGAATGAACAAGTACCAAAGCATCGAGGACGATAGTTAAGGAACTGTAAAAGAGAACTCCATGAAGCAGCAGCACAATTGAGAGGACCCCTGTGAAAGAACACAGTTGCTGTAAAAACAGCTTATTTTAAGGTTAAAAATGGGCTTAGCTAGAATTAATTGGAAAACAGTTATGCCTCATCTGTTTCGGACCCTGTTCAAGTTTTGGCCAGATCTTACACATAATGCATAAACCACGGAAGAGGGCAAAGAGAACTGAATTGATGACTTCCACGCGACCGTAGGTCAAAATATTAGACAAATTTGACCTGATTAAGGTCAGCTGTTCCAAATTAACTTCTAGATTGTGCACAGAGTGATAAGGAACAATGAAATGGTGAAAGTGATCAGAAACTATAGAAACTTACATCCCCAAGGAACCACCATAGGAGTAATCTGTTCATTCTTCAACCAGCAACTCGAATTACCTTGAAAAGAAATTATACTTGATAAAACTGAGTCAAATATGCATGAGATCACATACGTAATAAAACTGTGCATCCATCTAGAGATTTAAAAACAGAATAAGCAGACTAGTAACTTCTGCATCTGAAGTGACTCGAACCTTTCTTGTTTAATACTCAATATCTTGTCGCTCAAAATATCAATCATGTTGCACGGATGTAGCATTTTTAGAGTATAAAAAATTGCATATAGCATTAAGGTTGAGGAGGTTAAGGGCGTTGTTGGCAGGATGCGCAGGGGACGAGCGATCTGGAAGGTACCGGAATTTTGGGTATTGTAGAAGCATTAAGGTTGAGGAGGTTAAGGGTGTTGTTCGCAGGATGCGCAAGGGACGAGCGACCGGACCTGATGAGATCTCAGTTGAATTTTGGAAGAGCGCAGGCAGGGCAGGTTTGGAGTGGCTGACTGAGTTGTTTAATGTCATTTTTAAGACGGCGAGAATGCCCAAAGAATGGAGATGGAATACAATGATTCCTAAAAGGGACTATTTGATCTATACAAACTGTGACCAATAGTAACCACCATCACCACCCTCCCCCAAAACTACACTAACGAACTGACGGACAAAAACACCATCTTGGAACAATCACATACATTAATGGCAGGGGACTTTGCAAAAATCATCTTCACAGGAGAAAGAAGAGTCAGCTTTGACAAGGAGTAAATATTGTCATCCATTTCTCTCCATTGGACCAAAGATAGCAGGCACTTGTTCAAGCACTACAATAGAGAATCTCATGGCACCATTGGAAGTACTTCTAGCAACACTTTTTGTATCAAGATACAGTTCGACCATAACAGACAGAAGCAATGTTAAGATTCTTTGCCCATTTCTCCTGCAGACAGCAATATACACAGTTAGCTTAAAAAATAGTAGGCACACACACAGATGTGGTTTTCCACGAAGAAAATTAGCAGTAATTGGTGCAACGACCTTGACATGGTGCTGGGGAACGCAGAAGAACGAAGTGTCTCTTGCGTTTCATCAGGAGGTTTCCTTCTTGGTATACTTAGAACAAGAGCAGCTTGATCCCATGTAGCTGCAGTCGCTGTGATACAATAACCAGCATTCCACCTCTTATGGATCCCTTCACTAGGATACCGAAAATCCAATTCCACTGTCTGAAATTCTATAGAAACACATGAATACTTAATTCAGAAATAGAAAACATCATGCACATGACCCAAAAAACATAATAAAGAAAGAAAAGGTTTAAACCTGATCAGAAAACCCAGACTCGCGTGACATAATAATAGCCCATCTACTTCCTGCAGTTGCCATGGCAATAACAAAGAAACCCTCCTTCCATTTTTTGTTTATCCACTTAAATGGATTAAATGGAAAGGATTCACTGACTTTGTAAGACTGCTGAAGATACTGGGTACCTGATATTCACCGCAAAATAAATTTGGTACCTCCTAATACACAGAATCGCAGAAGAAACACATATATAGCAAGTTAGCAGAGTTCCTCTAACCCTTTGACATGACAACTAAGGAGCTCCCATTGCTAGCTCCTGCTACAGCACTAATATAATAATTCATCTCCCATTGCTCCATAATCCATTCCTATATTCAAACAGAAGCACAGAGGATGATTAACCAACCTCTGTATCAGTAAAAAAATGGAACCAAATATGAATCATGCAAGAGTTTAACAGATATAGCATATCAAATGTGGACATATGCAACAAAAGTTTATCATAAATTGATCACATTCAATGATAGATAAGAGACCTTGTGAAGAAAACACGGGGACAATTTGTAAACTTGATCACTAAATCCAGTCCCTGCATTCATGATTAGGGCCCACAAGTTCGAACAGGAGGCCACACTGCTGATAAATAATCTGTCAGTCGTTTCCTTTCTCAATATGCTGAGATAGCCTCTCATCAGCAACGTTATAGTGATACCTGCAACCCGATGTCATAGTCGTTTTATTCTTCACAAGCCTTAAACAAACAAACTTTGGCCAAAGGAGTATATACCTTTGCTTCATGGGGCGACGACTATTGTAAACACTGATTCACTGCGTTGCGGGCATTCCCATTCGCACTTTCTTCTTTGGTTGTTCATCATCATCGTCTTGCACTGTCAGTCTGCCTCTTTTCTGTCCGACTTGATATATAAGCTACATAGATCAAAAACGAAATTCAGCTTCTCTCAGGGGTTCAACTTCAGGAGTAGCCTGGAATAGATGAAGCATGCAAAATACCTTCTGTGCACCACCAGTGTTAATTGGTCTAATGTCTGGATTTGGACCAACTATCCCATCAAATTAGGAGATATATTTAGCATAGTTATGCTCCTCGTCAAATTTCAAGCTCACAACATACTCCACAAAGTGTCTAAATGGAGCAGGGCAGAGGCCGAAAAGAGCTTCCGGAGAGGTTTCCATCTTTTTCTTACAGACAAGGAAACCTTTATTGTCATCCTAGATGAAAAAATTTCATTATCAGGAAAAAGGAGACTCTGTAGTAACAAAATACTGCTATTAAGTAGAGAAAAGTGCAGACCTGATAACCCTGCCACATCAACTTGGCTCGGAGAAGGAAAATGAGTGTGTAAGCCAGAGATTCTAGATCATCCCTCCTGCTTCCAGTCCGTCCTCCAAGGTGAGCATGCACACTAGCATACCTTACAGTTCCTCTGAAGCAATGGTTTTCTCACTAGTTATTGGATGCACATCTAAATGCAAATAAAGGACACAGAACATAAAGAAAAAATAAGGTAAACTGTTGATAATTGTACCTAAAGACATCAGGCCGCTGATCATACTCAACATGTAGACCAGTTGAAGTATCACGCCACTTTGTCGCTGAAGTATGGAAGATACATTGCATTAATAGAGCATGATAAAGATTTCAAATGTAAAGATTAGAAAAAGTCAACAGAGATCTATTTTTTCTTTCTAGATAAGTTCCAATCAATATTATACCTAATCCAAAGTCAACTAGAAACAATTTTTTTCTCGTCAGGAGTTCCAGGTGGTCCAAGAAGAAAGTTCTCAGGTTTTACATCCCCTTGCACATACCTGCGGAATAACAGCAGCCAGAACAACAAGACTTGCTTCAGAACCAATAAACACTGTTTCCTTGAAATACCGAAATTTTTGTTGTCAACAGCCAACAAGATCATGTCAAGTATGGTAAAAGTGGTTCAGCATTTTGTGAATGCAAAGACTTCACCACATAACTAGATGTAGTTAGAGAAATCTTTCATCCTTATGATATGTAGTTGATGACATCTACTTGTTACGAAAGACAACTTGATAACTCTTTTCTATAACAACCAAATAACAACTTTCGTCAGCAAGAGCCAAACTCCATCGATGTAGACTATATCACGATTACAGAGAACTTATAATCTCTATAATAGAACACAGCTATCGGCATGAAGTAGGATAAAAGTCATTAATATAAGAAAGACATACTTACCCTTTAGAGTGCAACTTCTCTAATATTGAGATAGCTTCAATGGCAATGCATGCTACCATTTCAGTCGACATCCTGAATATGACAACATTAAAGATCCAACTTTGAGTTCTAGGAACCAGCATATGATATCAAAAGATAAGTTCCAGAGTACAGATAATAGAAAATAGATCTTACGTATGGGAATTGTTGTTCCAGAAATCCCATAAACTAGGACCAAGCATATCCATGACCTGCAATATTATAGGATAACAGTAAATGTTAGTTGAGATAGATCGAAAATCAAATGCAACTTGAAACAACAATAAAGTAACTTAACTACATAAGGAGATCACGTACCACAATATAGTAATCACCTTGCCATTCCTTATAATGAACACGCGGTATACCATGACTACCACCAAGGACACTAGGGGAAAAAGGAAATGACATGAAGTGTAGGATAATGCTATTACCAGGTATCAAATGTCGGAATAAAAGACTTGCATATAGAATGAAAAAAATTAAATGAAGACTTACTTGTAGACCTGCCACTCATAAGGTGGTCCATAGTTACAACCTTTGCTGCTTCTGTGCTCAAATTTTAAGGCAACCTAGAATCAGAAATGACAGTATGATCAATTTGCATATCAAAGAGACTATTCTCCAACATATTCAGCAGAAAAGGCAAATAAATGCAAAAAGTAATGTTCCACCTCTACAGCTCCAGGGCCTGTTCGTTCGTGAGGATTTGTTATATTTACACGACGACCAACGTAGACTTGACCAAATCCTCCTTTACCAAGCTTCTTCTCAATCCTATAACATGGTGATCCACCAACCTGGACCTGTTACCCACACAAGGAAACCAGTAATTCAGCAAATAAGAAACAAGAAGCAAAAGGTGAACAAAAAAGCAAGAATAGCATCAACAAATTTCTCTATGCTGACAACAATAAGGAAATCGGGATTCTGTCAAACACAGGAGCACATTTTTCCATCAGTCACAAAAACATATTTATCCTGACAATAAACATTATTAACTAGTAGCTCAAGAACGTATTTTTTTTGGATAAGGAACTAGCTCAATAGCACCTCCCATCACAGAATCTCCATTTCAATACTTTATTGACAATAGGAACTTAACAAATGCCTATATGGAGATATTAATACTCTATTTGCCTTAAAAAGTCAAAATATATATGAAAAAAGGGTTTATTTTAGCAAATCTCACACTTTGGAACTCTGAAAATAGTGTTTGTTTAAGAAGTCTTTGCCCAAAAATATTTTTTTCGGAGAATTTCAAGCTCATTTTTTCAAATACAGTAGTATCTTTTGGCAACACTCTCAAAAACACTTTTCTCAAAATCTGTTATTTTTGCAAGAACTCAAACAAACACCACATAGTATCGTAATCAAATAGGCCTATATTGCACAAAATGAATACTAAGAATTTCAAGCTCATTTTTTCAAATACAGTCTGCATTCCGTTCATTTTTCCTGCCATGCTCAAAAAGTACAACTGTTAATTAATTCCCCGTGAATTTGTCTCCCTTCTGGATGTGTATATCACATTTATTTCTTGATTGCATGGAATATTGTTTCTTAACATACTCATTTTCTTCTGTGGATTGTCGACCTTGAGGGTTTTTAACTTTTTCAAAGAAAATACATTAATGTTTGCAGGAGACATTGTATTTGCACTATGGGAAGCAATATTTGAAAGATTGCTATATCGAAGGAAGTGTAGTTTTTATTTTTGGTAATAGCACTGCTCTTTTAGAGAATTGTCACATACACTGCAAATCGGCTGGATTCAGTACTGCTCAAAGCAGGAAATCTTCTCAACAGACAACTGGCTATGTGTTTCTGAGGTTTGTGACCACCTTATCTTTGCTTCAGGCTGGTTCTTATGTTTGTCACTCATTCTCTTTGCTCTTTTGCTAAATTTTGTGCAGTTTTGACTTTACATTATACTGATAGGCTAAAAGAAAATTCTTGGCATCTAAAAATCTCGGCTCTGTTAAGAAACTTTAATTGCTTGACATTAATCCAGTTCTGGGCGATTGAGTTACCTAATCCATGGGATATTGTTTTGAATTCCTAATTCATGGATACATTGCCCTTTCTCTGATCCGATTGTGTCACTATCTCACCTAAACTTCCATAAAACCAATTGGCCCAATAGTTTAAAGCAGAATTCTGTAATTATTGTGATGTCCTATCTGTCTAAATCCTTGAGAAAAGGAACGTTATATATGAACTTTCTGTAAAAGGTATGCTTGTGTGATTTATTGTTTGTTTCATTACATTCAAGGTGATCTTCCATTTCATTTCATATATATAAAGCCCACCTTGCTTCAGATTCTCTATGTTAGTAGACTGTAGTAATAGTACTTAGTTTGTCTATGAACATTCCTATTGTCCCATTGATTTAATTGATTATGGGAAGAGATGCACAAAGTAACTGGTTGAATGCATAAATCCTGGGATACCTCATTTGGGATGTTACAACAGATTATAGAAAAGGTTGAAGGTCTTCTCGAAACTAATTTGCAAAAGACAACAACAACAACATACCCAGTGTAATCCCACAAGTGAGGTCTGGGGAGGGTAGAGTGTACGCAGATTTTACCCCTACATTTGCAAGTAGATAGGCTGTTTTGGCTTATACTAAATATTGTTTTTCTAATCAAGTTGCATATCCAAATAGGCAGATGCAAATATAAACATAGATATGTATAATATATCATATATTTGTGTGTGCCCTTGATCGCGTGTATGTTGTGATATTATCACTAGGATTGAATCTAAAGAAGTGCTCTAATCAGATTTTGATGAACATCAAATTTGTTGCTGTCCTTTTATTCCCTTTTCACCTTGGAAATGATTCTTGCACCCAGATTTTTAAAAGGCAACTCCTAGTTATGCCATCTGAATATGATGTATAGCATCCCATGTGGTGATATTGCCGGGTTCCTAAATAGAACTTCACCTTTTCATTTCCTTGACTGTGCAAAGAGACTGGATTTTTTTTTCAACAAAGGGACTGGAATTGACTTCTCTGAAAAGGAGATAAAGCTATTTCATCTTTGTCTGGCAGTGCTTTAGTTTACTGATCTTGTAGATTGGTTTTAGCTTTATATGCATTTGCAAGATGAGTATGCTTGGTGCTTTACTAATCTACAACAATCGCAGAACAATGTATTTTCATGTATATTGTCTTTCTTTTCAAAATAAGTTGAGCAATGAACTTCCTTGATTTGAATTTTA